>JAOTOM010003662.1:0-174933 GCA_034440615.1 Ashinkailepas kermadecensis | reverse complement strand
GATTAATTAAACGCGTGTTTGGAAGTTTATCAGAAGCTGTACTGAAATATAAGTGCACAGTATCTATCATGCTTTGATTGTCTACTTCTCTAGCTGCATACTCCATGCACTCCAGTAGACGTGTTAAGCTAGATCTCCAAGATCGATATCCATGTTGAGTATCCCTTAAATACGCCTTTGGATACACGATTGTAATCCACATCTGATTCAATGTGACAAAGATCCGCCATCGAACCGATGAAGTTCATAGGCGATTAACCTATTTTGACTTCGAAAATGTAGACATGGTGGGAAGTAGGTACATTGCTGTTTATTAGAAACTGTACGCTGGGGTGGAGGTGGCCGAGTGGTTAATGTGTTGAGTTCTGGATACCAAGGTCCCTGGTTCAACACTCGCAACAACCGGGAAACTTCCGAATCCCGCGGCCCGCCAGCGAAACAGTATGGGCGGCGCCATTAGCCATGATCGTGCATAAAGTGCGTCGTAAACCACCCAATGAACAAGAACCAGAAGCTGTATGCATGAATCGTTATCATCTAGGAACATATTTTACGCATATTTATACCAATATAACAGTCACATTGTCGATATTATTATTAACCCACGCCGGACCGGGCCGGTAAATCTACACTCGCAAACGGGGATGGGAGGGGGATGGCTTTTCAAAACACTCGTCCCCTAATTTCCTGTCTGTCAATATACGAATATATACTTAAATCCCTGGAAATGTTTATAGAAGGCAGAACTTGCTTCCGTTGCACACTGTTGTTAAAGAATGAACACCCAGAAATGTACTTTGCCCCCCCCAATTAGCATGCTAGACTAGAGCACGTTGTCGGAAACACATACAGCTATTTTCTGCATACGTGCATAACGTTCACAAAGTGATTTTTATGTAAGATTATCGACATACGGACCCAATGCGAACGGCTATGTAACCGCTGGAGGACATTTTGTTTGCAAAAAACGAACCATATGCTAATCAGTTACAAACGGACATGCAACAAGTTGGATGGGATATAGCACACTAGTGCAGCGAGTAAGTTCACCTGTGTACGGCGATGAAAAAAGAAGTCTGATTATGGAACTACCTGGAAGGCTGAGTGCGATAAATCTGTTATCGCTGGATAGAAGTAATGTCTGATGAGTCATTGCCGTGCACAATATCGGGCAAATCTGCCACATGTGGTTAACCTATCCGGTTGACTGTTGTTAACCCGTGCCGTCTCGGGGGGAGGGCGGTTATCCACCCCACCCCCCTCCTAAGTTTTCCGCGGAAAGTGAAAGTCCGGCGCGTGGCAGCGCGCCGAAATTTGCCATACCTTTCCCATATCAATTTGGCATGTTGTGTCAAGATTTTGAGGTCAGGTCATCTAGGGTCAACGAGTTAGTGAAGGTCAAGTGAGGTCACCTCGAAAAAAGTTCAACCAGTCGTCACGCTTTCTCGGATAAAGATGTTTTAATGAAACTTTCAACGTTTGCTTATCATTAGGGACACACCAAAACGCATCCGAGGATTTTTTTCGTTTTTTATTACTTATTAGTTTTGCATATATGCCTATTAGAGTTAAATCGAAGATTCTGGCTAAAGTAAGCATTTTGTATTAGAGCAAGTTGACTTCGAACATCGTTTTTCGGTCCGCTCTACCCATTATAAAAATACAAATTAAAGAAAACTTTAAAACTCAAAATTTTGAACATACTAAAAAATAAAATGTTCATTTCTTGGTGGGCAAAAAATGTATGGCCCTGGACAATTTCGTCTTCTTTTTCTGATTCCAAATAATTTTTGTTTTTGTCTTCAAATCTCCCCCGACATGAACTCCCCAGAGCCAAAAACATGATGTAAGTCCTGAAAATCTAGGCCCACTAGTGACGTCACTTTTCGGGGAAAAAAATCGGGATGGTGTCTGGCCCTACTCGTTGAGCGCTTTCCGATGACACCTCCTTCGTTTTCGTGCGACGCTTAGTTTGGAGATTAGAGGGGGGGGGGGTGTTTATCCCCCCGAGACGGGGAGTGAGGATCTGACCGTAGAGACGGGGTTAAAGACGCGACAGCAGCGAGTAAATGTATTCGTCCTCCGCCTGTCAGAAGTGTCCACGTGTAGGCCTATCCGCGAACAGCGGGTACCCTAGCTGGCATCGGAACAACATAGTATATGCAGCGTTCACAGGCTGGGATACACTAAGCCAATAGGAGTACACAGCGATATGACACCCGAAGAAGAACACTTGGAAAATGAACTTGCAAAGTTTCATTTTCAACACTCCATCTGTCGTCTTCAGTATTTGTGGGCCGTTTTATTGTCCAAGCTCCCCACGATGCTAATTGATAAATTGGTGTTGCTTTGAATGGCTAACTCGGGATGCAAACACCGCACCCAGCCCCCTTTTAAACGAGAGGATGTGAACAGTCTAGCATTACTTACAGGACCTAGCTAGTAAATAACAACCTGAGAAGCCACACAGCGACCGAGGATCGTGTCCTGGAACAGAGTCGGGTCCCGGCAAACGCACCTTCCGTCCAGAAACACGGCTCCCTCAATGCAGTCGCCTTCCTTCTCGGTGGAAGTACCGACCTGAGTCGCCGTGGGCTCGACCAACACCTTTGGCCGACCACCGGAAGTGTCCGTACCCCCTTCTGCCCCGTCCCCAGATTCGGCAGATTCGCTTGAGTGCTGTGTTGACTCGGTGTCGCGCTCGGTACTGTCCTCTTCACGGCCGCCAGGCTCTCCGAACTGGTCAGTTGGCTGCGTCGGGGCGGCCGCCGCCGAGAGGCCCTCTTCTTCATCGGCAGTCGGGTCAACTGCGGGATTGTACGACTCTCGGCTCCGCTCCTGCGCCGGGTCTGCTGAAGCCACCGGCGACTGGGCGGTGCCGCCGTCATACGCCGGGGAGTCTTCCCCGGACCCCTCTGTGCCTTCCCCGGACTCCTTCGAGTCTTCCACGGACTCCTCCGAGTCTTCCCTGGACTCCTCCGAGTCTTCCACGGACACTTCCGAGTCTTCCCCGGACTCCTCAGAGTCTTCCCCGGACTCCTCCGAGTCTTCCCCGGACTCCTCCGAGTCTTCCCCGGACTCCTCCGAGTCTTCCCCAGACTCCTCCGAGTCTTCTGTGGACTCGGTCGGTCTCTGCGGCATCCACGGCCAGCCGACCGGTCTCTGAGGCCGGGCAACTGGCACCCAGGGACGGCTGTTGGTCGGGAAGTGGTGAGGCGTGTGGTGGTGTTCTTTCCGGCACAGGCCGTGTCCCCCTGCGAACAGACGCAGACGATCCATTACCGGTTCGCCTTTCAGCCTTGCCTGACATCACCGCACTGGGCGATTCTCGAGCTGACCTAAACGGCTAGTACTTCCGTGCGTGCAACACCTGCACTCTGCATTTTATCTTCGTGTGCTGGATGGGCGCTACATAACCATTAGCAGTTGATGCGCTCATAAACCCAACTAATCAATCAATCAAACCTTCGTATGCTGACATGTGACCGGGTGCTCCCCTGGGCACCGACATTCACGTAGCGGCCACCAGCAGACATGCTTCGGCTCGCCTGTTGCCCGTGCCACCCGACAAGCGATTTCGCATTTCAGTTATACAACAAGTGCAGATGTATGGTTGCAGCACTGAAATTCCGCAGCATGGCAGGGCTGATTGCGGAGCATGCTCTGTGCTCATCATTACAAGCGGAGCCCGCGCCGAGTCGAGCTGTCGAGTATGACTGGTGCAGGCAGAAAGCGTTCCGAGCGGGTGCAAGTGGGTGCAAGTGGGGCTCCCTCAAGTGGGTGCAAGTGGGGCTCCGTCAAGTGGGTGCAATTGGGGCTCCGTCAAGTGGGTGCAAGTGGGGCTCCGTCAAGTTGGTGCAAGGAGATGGGTACACACAGGCACGACACAGCCCATGTATGTGACGGTATGTGGAAGCATGCACGCACTCCGAAGCCCCTGAATGTTATGGCTCGAACCATCTCTCTCCTCTGTCGTCCACATGACAAGTGGCACGTACCAACATCTCCTCAATCGTGGGTCCACCAGTCAACTGAGCACCGTTAACTGAGGTTAGTGACCGTGACAAAGTTAAATGCATGATGCATTACGTGTAGCACCTGACAATATGATGATTAAAGCATGCAATAGCGATCCTCTACTGAATACATAGCCATTGGTTGGATTTGGACCTTGAAAACACTTGGAAAAGATTGCACCTTCCATAAACAATGACTTGAATTTGACATAATCTAGCTCACTGACCTTTAGTGATACTAAGATCAAACAATGACCAACAATAGACCAATAAATTGTCTATAGGTGTGCAAACTTTCGTGACGCTGCGCTGTGCCATATTCCTACTGTGCTTGGAAAACCACAGGGGAGGGGGGGGGCTGCAATCTAACCCTCCCACCCCAGCGCGCATGAAGACATGCAGTTTCAACCGTTGGCGCGTCCAGTCTGAGCATACTAGATGCATGCATCGGCCGCAATTGTACCACGCAAACTCACGGTGGTAGTGTTGGAAGTGATGGACCGCGAGCGGGTCGGCACCGGCGACGGCGACGCCACGGCGTCCGGGCGAGCTGATCGGCCAAACGAACCGGCGTCCTGCCGAGGCCCGTGCATGGCCACGCCCGGGCCTGTTCCCGCGCCCGCTCCAGGGCCCGAGCTCCTGCTGGAGCCCGGGCACGGGCCCGCTCCATGGCCCGAGCTCCTGCTGGAGCTCCGGCACGCGCCGGCTCCAGGGCCCGAGCTTCTGCTGGAGCTCCGGCACGCGCCGGCTCCAGGGCCCGAGCTTCTGCTGGAGTCCCGGCACGGGCCCGCTCCAGGACACGTGCCGTTGCCCGTGCCGTTGCCCATGCTCCCAGGGCCCGTGCCATTGTCCGTAGGCGAGCCCGCTCCTGTGGCGGCCCGCCGACGCCACGGCTACCGGGCCGATGCCGCGGCGCCCGCCTGGCCGCCGACGCTGCTGCCACCTGGCCGCCAAGGTGGCGCCACTGTCGGGCGGGAGCGACTCGCCAGGACGGCTCGATCCCACGGCTGTGATGGTCGTAGCGACGTCGCGGCTGCAGTGTGTCTGGGGTACAGGGAGTGTCAGACACAGGGGCAGGACGTCTGGGGGTACAGGGAGTGTGAGACACAGGGGCAGGACGTCGGGGTAAGGGAGTGTCAGACAAGGGAGGACGTCGCACAGGGAGAACACAGGGCAGGACGTTGGACAGGGAGTGTCAGACACAGGGGCAGGACGTCTGGGGACAGGAGTGTCAGACACAGAGGAAGGACGGGGTACAGGCAGCAGACACAAGAGCAGGACGTCTGGGGGTACAGGAGGCAGACACTGGGGCAGGACGTCTGGGGGACAGGGAGTGTCAGACACAAGGGGCAGGACGTCTGGGGGTACAGGGAGTGTCAGACACAGGGGCAGGACGTCTGGGGGTACAGGGAGTGTCAGACACAGGGGCAGGACGTCTGGGGGTACAGAGAGTGTCAGACACAGGGGCAGGACGTCTGGGGGTACAGGCAGTGTCAGACACAGAGGCAGGACGTCTGGGGGTACAGGGAGTGTCAGACACAGGGGCAGGACGTCTGGGGTACAGGGAGTGCCAGACACAGGGGCAGGACGTCTGGGGGTACAGGCCGTGTCAGACACAGGGGCAGGACGTCTTGGGTACAGGCAGTGTCAGACACAGGGCAGGACGTCTGGGGGACAGGGTGTCAGACACAGGGGCAGGACGTCGATGGTACAGGGAGTGTCAGACACAGGGGCAGGACGTCTGGGGGTACAGGCAGTGTCAGACACAGGGGCAGGACGTCTGGGGGTACAGGCAGTGTCGGACACAGGGACAGGACGTCTGGGGGTACAGGGAGTGTCAGACACAGGGGCAGGACGTCTGGGGGTACAGGCAGTGTCAGACACAGGGGCAGGACGTCTGGGGGTACAGGCCGTGTCAGACACAGGGGCAGGATGTCTGGGGTACAGGCAGTGTCAGACACAGGGGCAGGACGTCTGAGGGTACAGGCAGTGTCTTGTTATAACGTCTAGAGCTCATTTTGTCGATGAACGTCTTTTGTCATCCAACTGCGCTTCCAAATATTGCTTTTACGACATAATTGCATAATTTATCGGAAACGTATTCTTCGTGACATAGCCTAGGCCGTAGCTTGTGACTCCAAATTTCGCATGCGCTATATGTTTTTCGGACCATTGGCATTTGAAGAAACCCGCTGACAAAACTTTGAGTGTGTATCATTCATAAATTCGCCGGCATGTTCCAATGGAGGCATGTAACAGTAGCCGATTTTATCTGAATTTTGTATTGAGATTCTTTTCATTTCTTGATTTCCTGAGATTTCCTGGACCACTACACGCACCTGCAAAGCTAGCCAATAACCAAAAACATAAAATCCGTGCGGCAATTGCCACGCGAGCAATACCCTGGCCTCCGCTTCGCTACGGTTCGCTTCACTTCATCGGCATTGCGGTCGGAACAACCCATGCGCCGAAAAATATGACACAATGATATGGGGCGAGGGTTAAACATAAAACCGTCATAACCGCTCACGATATAAAATATTCTTGAAGGTGAAAGTACCCGAGTTAGTTTATTATTCTTGAAGGTGAAAGTCCCCGAGTTAGCTTTACATCCACACACACTAGAAATATGCAAGCATGTTTCAGACAAGAACAAAACAAAACGCAACGCCCGACCCTTCCGGCAATTGGCCGGGATTGAGCTCACCACGCCTGCAGTGTTCCCACATCTCCTGCGGCGGTGTTGACACTCACCTGTGACGACAAAGCTCAGACACAGAGCAGCCAGACCGAGAGCGGTCAGCGAGCACAACTGCATGGTGTGGGCGGTCAGCGCGTCACTAGCAGATACGTCACTGTCACCACCGTCACCAGCAGGGGCTGGTCTGCTCGAGTCGCCTCGGCTTGGTCCCCGTCACTGTCACCACCGTCACCAGCAGGGGCTGGTCTGCTCGAGTCGTCTCGGCTTGGTCCCCGTCACTGTCACCACCGTCACCAGCTGGGGCTGGCCCGTCCGGCTCTTCTCAGCACCGTCTCCGCAGGCGCCGGACGCATCCGGTCAGATATATTGTTTATCCCCGTGTCCGGCGTCAGCTGACTCGAGGGGGCGTGTGGGGCGGTGGGGGGGGGCGCTCGGTGGGGCGTCTGAGTCACGAACCACAGCCGTGGCGTGCACGGACACACCCCGGCGCGCAGTTACTCAGGGCCACTTCCGTGCAGCTGTGCCGCCAGTCCGTCGGCGCTTCGTGAACTGTGACGTCATGAGCTCGCTATTTCTCAGCCACCACCATGGCAAACTTCGTATTGCGCCTCCGAACGAACTTTTCATCGACGACTCATATGAAATGTTCGCAATTTGTCATCTTTTCATTTTGAACTTGCTATATCGCGTCAGGGTTTTGTTTGCTATGTCACCTTTGGCTAATGCAGACCAGGTGTCCTTCATCTCGAATAACGCATGGCTTTTTGGGGTCAATTATTGGGTCAGCAATGGGTTTATTGACACACCGGTGGGCTCGTCAGATGGTTTGGCGCCATGGTAAGACGCAGGCTTGAATGTATTGCATTTTTAAGAGGCTTGAATTTGTTCGAGTCCCGAGAAAACATTTTTAAGCCACGATGCATGTATTTCGAGTCTCTGGCGTGAATTTGTTGGGCCCCAGTGCGATATTTTTCTGGGTCAGATATTAAACACAAAACTTATTTGGAATCAAACAGGAAGCCGAAATCGACCATGGTCTGAAAATGTATGCCCACCGAAAAAGAAAAGTATCTTTGTTTTCAGTTTTCTAAATTTAGAGTTTTCGTTCTTTTTTCTAATTGGAAGAGCGTAACGAATAGCATTGTTTTAAATATACGTTCCCCCATAAAAGTGCTTAAGTTAGCTAGAATCTGGGATTTTCACCCCTAATTGGCAAATATCCAGCACAAATAAGACACAAAAAACACAAAAAAATTAAACAATTCCTCCAATGCTGTTTGGTGCGTCCATAATGATAAATAAACGTTGCAAGTTTCATTCAATTACCTTCATCCGCTAACGCCAAACGACTGGTTTAACTTTTTTGGAGGTGACCTCATTTGACTTTGACTAACTCGGTGGCCGTAGATGACCTGACCTCAACATCTTCACAGATGTCAATGGATGTGGAAACCGGTATGCCAGATTTCTGGGTGTGCCATTTTTTTGCACTGTCCGCGGAAAGCCGTTGGGTTGGGTGGAAAGAACACCCCGTGACATGGCGGTCTAATATAGCGAACACTTTTATTATGTAACATGTTGACAACAACTTGCAGGCCAACAGGTTCGGACTTGTCAAATTTAATTGTACAGCTGTTCTCACTACCTTTTTTTATTTGATTCCTTGGCAGTACATAATCAGCTTTGCGGATATCACGAGTGAAACATTTTATCCTGCCCATCATGAGGAAAATGTAGCACCTTTCCCTCTTCAATCTGCAGTAGAGTCTCATTGTCTTCAGTGACATTGCACCGTGGCCCGGAAAACCGCCACCGCCTAGACGTACTAGACAGGCCTCGACAAAGGTATATATTGAAGACAGCAGCCAACAGTAGCAGAAGCAATCGCCACCTCCGTCCAGAGCCAAGCGGTACCCGAACCATAGCCCACCGGCAGCCTTGTCACAGTCCGCGTGCTACCTGACCACTGACCATGCGTACCCTGTTGCTTCTCACGCTGGCGCTGGTGATGTGCGCTGTAGTCATCGTGCATGCCGATGACGACTGCGACGATTGCGACGATGGGGACGACGACTCGAACTGCTGCCAACAATCCTGGTGCTGGGACGGAGATGACGATGACCGTGAGGACTGCGACGACGATGACGATGACGGATGCGGTGGTGGACGTCAGTGCTCCTACGATAGTTGCACCAACTCCCACGTCTGCAGGTATTGTTGAGTTGTGCAAACAGCCGCTGGAGTGGTGAGTTCTACAAACAGCCGCTGCAGTGGTAAGTTCTACAAATAGCCGCTATTGAAGTGATGCTTGTGAACAGTCGGTGTGGAGATGAGGTCTGTAAAAAGCCATCGTGAAGGTGAGGCTTGCAAGCAGGCGGGGTGAAGGTGAGTGCTGCTGCAGTACTTCCGGTCAGCTGGTTCTGAAGGTGACAGAGGCTGCCGAAAACGAAATGTCTGCACTGTATTGAATGCAAAATATCCCCTTACTCAGCTAAAAAGATGCTTTCACTTTGAATAAATGATAAACTACATTATTAATTCATAGCATTTCTTCTGTATCCCTATCAACTTCAATTATGGCGTAGCACATGTACCTCTGCCGCTTCATAATTTTCCTTTACTCACTTTTAGTTATGACGTTTTTTCCTCGCTGCTTATGCCGTATCTTAAGCTTTGTTATGTGATTGATGAAGCCAATTGCCGTAGTGCCATATACTAGGACAAGTTGCCGTGACTGCATCACATGTGCTACAGGAAAAACAACTGACACACCTTCTCAAATGTCGCCGACTGGCCACGGTTTCCACTACGTCTAACGCCCAGTTTGGTCTTATTCGTGTGTTCTGATGGTGCTTTTAAGATCATTAAGCCATTCGGTTGTCATCTATTTGCATCACTACACTGTTCTGACGTAGTTCTTACCGCAGTGGATTGCTCTGACGGTGCCTGTAACGTCATACAACTGCTTTGATTCTGTGTATGACGTTAGTGAGCTGTTCTGACTCTCCTTCGGACGTCAGTGAGCTGTTCCGACTGTGCCTCCTACGTCAGTGTGCGGCTCCATCTTTGCTTCTGACGTCATCGGACTCCTATAAAATCGGTGGGCTTTTCTGATGCTGCTTCCGATGCCAACAAAGTGTTCCAGCACTGTCTCTGACGCACACTAGAGAGCTATACTGACGCTGTCTCTAACATACTCATTCTTTCTGTTCCTCTCTCTATGACAGGGACGATTAGTTCCGAATATAATCAGCTGATCTGGGAGGACCCAGATGGGTCCGGCGTCAGCCGTCGTCTCGTCCATCCCCGGAATGGTCGGCTGTGTTGGCTGCTGCGCGATGCCACGTGAATGACGTCACATCGCACTGACCAATAAACGTTCCGTCGACGGCTTCGGGGGCATGTGGCAGGACACGATGTGGAAGCCTCCATAGATGGCCCATTCGTGACGTTGTTTCCATTTAGGAGTTAGCTGACCTGTAACACTTCTTTGAAAACTTTTGGTCAATTCCAGTGGCTTGAGCGGACGAGTGGAATTTGCCAATGTTCCGAAACGTGCAGGTGGTGCTTTTGCATAGTCTTGTGGTTTCAAAGTTGTGCTTTTCCATGCATCCCACCAAGCGAGAGGTCAACGCCAAGCTGGCAGAATAGCGGAAGCGGTGTGCGGTGGTCGGGCGACGTTGGCAGTTGGAGAAGTAGCTCGGGACCGATCCTTGCGCTGTCATATAGAAATATCAGAGCTCAATGTCTTGCTGCACAAAGTGTTTTTGTTGTCTTGTCAGCATTTTGAGCATTTTGATTTGAGCATCTCTTGATCACAGCGTCTGGCATGTTGTGAGCATCAGGACGGTGGCTGTATGCGCTGGGCTGGCGATGTTATCGCGCGTGTCCTGTCATTGCGTTGCTTCTCTTGCAGCATCATTATTAGGAACCTCTTCAACCTGAAGCAACAGGCTGTGCCCTTGGCAAGGGCCTTGTGGGATCCCCAAGTGAAGTTGGGGGCACTCAAGAGAACACTAAGAAACTCACATAACACCAAATTTCTTTTTGGTGTTCTTCGGATATTTGTTTTGAAACTTTTGCGGTGGCTCTGCACCAAATCATGAAATGGGACGTACAGTTAGAGCCTACTACAATCGACTTGCAGCAATTATATTTCGGCGTGATGGCTATTACGTTCGACATGCGGCTATTTCGTTTATTCAGTGGTATAAAAAGGTCAATGGTAGTAGCAAACAGTCACGCAGTATATTTATAAACATTATATTAACTGATACAAATGTGAGAAGCTTATATAATCTCTGAGACTAGAAGACGTTCTCATTTTCCATATTCAAATCAAACCACACACAACGAGCAGACTGCCCGTGATATGCTGAGAACACCATTCTCAGACGATAATTCCAGTGCGTTGAGACTTACAAATGTATTCAAGTGAAACCACTTTCAAGACTCAGGAAGGATAATATTTTTCGTCTCAAATGAAACTAGCGAGACTGAGAATAGCAATTGGTCTGAATTTGATCAGCCATCCTCAATTGAGACCAGTCCAAATTGTCACTCTGACTCTTCGTGAGTCGCAAATGTAGTGGTGTAAAACCACTTCAAATTCTCAACAAACAGGTTTTTTCTCCCTGAATCCAGTTCACTTGATAATAACCCAAATAGGACTAGTTTCAGATTTCATTTCAGTAATGCATTCCTCAACTGAGAGTGGTTATTGGCATAAATGTCCCTTGCTGTTCTCATATGAAATTTACTCCAGGTTTAAATGCACGTTTGAAATTGTCATCGCAGCTAAAATAGGACAGATGAACAGTTGCCTTTTCCCAGTATCACATGTCATACTTTGAATGTACAGCTCTAGAGTGCAGCACACTTATCGCCGGCGTCATATGCCACACATGCCGCTCATTGCTGCCTCAGAAGATAATATCTTGACGATGGCCATCGAAGTCATTGAAGAGGAGCTGTGAGCATCACAACATTCTACTTATTTGCTCAATATATTCCAAAAATGTACCATTGAAACAGGCATGTCATTGCATCACATATCATCGCCGGTTGCATAATCGCTACGTCACTCGCAGACAACAATACTGGACTTCGACATATGCTTGGGCATACTGTTCACCTGCCCAGGCATAAAGGAGACACCGGGAGCACCAATGACTTACGCCGAAAGCAAGCTCAGGTAGAACGCAACTTCTTCGCCCATTGTTCTCCACGCCGCGCTCTGGGCCTCCTTTATCCACAAACAGATATGTTGGAACAGCCCATGGGGAACGGAGGAGAAACTGCCACATGTATGGTCTCCGCCACCGCCAACCGTCTTCAACCGTGGCGGGAATGTCGGATAGTGCCAATCGGCAGCTGGAGATAGTTCAGTGAGAATGTGCGAGAAATGTAAGACAGTAAGAGTCCCAGCTAATGTGCGGTTTGGGGAAGACACCTAATAATTCAACAGTGGGACGTAGTTTCACAGTGATTGCAGTCCGACGTGTCCAAATGATTACGGAGAACAATGGTAAGTTAAATCGCGTGGCATTATAGTCCTTTACAAATTGTCTACAGCTGATTAATATGCTTTCTTGAATTATATATTTGGTCAACTGCATGGCAGCAATTTCGAATGATCAAAATGTCACGCCTTTAGTGGCTACTTTGACTTGTGCAACAACAGCTACAGTGAAGCGTTGTATTTTGTGCAATCGTGCTTTATTGCGCTGAAATGTATTAAACACCGTCTTTATTTGGGTATAAAATTGCTCAGCAAATAGCACAGCCGATTTTGCATGTGTTCCCCGAACCGAACAGCGGTGTTCGGAATACCGCACGTGTATCTGCACCTGTTAAAACAAGTGAAGTGTGTGTTGAATTCTGAACGCGAACTTAAGCATGTTAAGCCCACAGGCTGCACTTGGCAAGAGTGGATTCAGTAATAATCATTGGGGAACCGGCGCAGTAGAAAATGCACCCCTTTGGGTTGGATCGGCACCCCTTCAGTAAACTTCAGTGTGCCCTCCCTCATTTAGCGAATTTGTCCACCGAAGGCACCTCTCCGAGGAAATGCGCCCCTTCCCCAGTGATAATTCCTGGATCCGCCCTTCCAGAGTGCAACCATGCGGGCTCAAAATGTTTATTAAGCCCGTGTTCGGAATTCAACACACACTTCACTAGCTTTAACAGGCGCAGGTATGCGTGCCGTATTCCGAATACCGCTTTTCGGTTCGGGGTACAGACGGAAAATGTCCTGTGTTGTTTGCCGAAGACGTTTATACCCCGAATGAAGATGGTGTTTAATACATTTGAGCCCAATAAAACATGATTGCACAAAATGACAAGGCTTCACTGTAGCTGTCGTTGCACAAGTTATTAGTAGCTGTTAAAGGCGTAACATTTTGTTACGTTTTCGAAATTTCCGCCCTGCAGTTCACGATATCTATGATGCAGGGAAGCATAGTAAGCAGCTGTATACGAATTTAAAAAGAATATCATGTCATGCAATTCGACTTACCATTGTTCTCCATAATTATCAGCACACTTCGGACCGCAGTCACTGTGAAGCTATAGCTGGGTAACTCCAGAAAGATTGCACAGCAATGGCGGCCGACGCCGTTGGAAAAATGGACGATGAGTCCAGCATCCATTCTTATGGTACTGCAACTGATAAATCTTGAGACCTGCATTATTTCTCACGATGCCTTGATATAATTACGCATGAATCTTGAGAAACTTACTTGGTCCATGACATATATCCGCAAAATATAGGCTCTCACTGCCCAAAATCTGCACTCATTCAAGACCGGAGTCCGATAACTGTCCTTTCGTGTGCACCCTAACGAACATATTCTCCAATCGTTTTTTTCAGTGTTCTATTTTGCTTTATAATGCTCGAGAGTCTCTGAGTACATTGTGCGGTACAACCGTAGAAGGTACTGCCCCCTGGCGAAGCGCAAGTGCTGCCATCTGTTTTGTTGTGCCACCAGCTCAGTTTTATGGTGAACAAACATGCTCGCAATTAGGGTCGCACGGGAGGTTCGTATGGGTGAAGGCACATATTTTCCTACAATTTTTCAAGCAGACGTTCTTCAAAGGCGGATCGCACAATATTCAATAAAAATAAGACACACGAGGTTCTCCTAGCCAGATGTACCATTTGACCAAAAGTACCAGTGCCCAGCGGGATCCCTGACAAGCGAAGCTCCCCAGCAAGTGCGGCTATCTGATCAAAGGACACATGACCAGAACAGTCCCCTTGGTACGGGACTCCAGACAAGAAGGGCCCAGACAAGAAGGCCCCTGACCGGAGGGATCCTGACCAATTGGGATAGACCCTGACCTAGTCAGAATGGAATCTCTGACCAAACGGGTCACTTGTCAGAAGAGTTCTTGACCAAGTGGCCCTTCACAATCGACCATGGCCACAGGCCAGTGGAGCCTCCAAGTCGACCTCTGTCCAAGCGGGCTCCTAACCGGAACGGCTCTAGCCAGTGACGATGCCTCCTGACCAGAGATGGGACCCTTTGACCAGAGGGGCTCCTTAACCAGGACAGGGGCGGATACAGGGGGCATTAGAGCATGTCCCCACCCTCGCCATCAAAAGGTGGCGCCATTTGACCAGAGGCGCTCCTTAACCAGGACATGGGCGGATACAGGGGACACTAGAGCATGTCCCCACCCCCTCAGCCGCCATCAAAAGGTGGCGCCATTTGACCAGAGGCGCTCCTTAACCAGGACATGGGTGGATACAGGGGACACTAGAGCATGTCCCCACCCCTCAGCCGCCATCAAAGGTGGCGCCATTTGACCAGAGGCGCTCCTTAACCAGGACATGGGCGGATACAGGGGGCACTAGAGCATGTCCCCACACCCTCAGCCGCCATCAAAAGGTGGCGCCCGTCCGGACGTGGAAGTCGCGCATTCAGTATGCGTTCAGTAAACCGCTCCCCTCGTTCAAATTCTGTCAGCCAAGAACGCCACTTTCAGGGGGGGGGGGGGAAGGCCTTTGAGACGAATGTCAGTCATATGTTCGAGTGCATCCTTGACCCCTACCCCTCCCAACCCAGCGGATTCGTTTCGTGAAAAGCGCGGTAAAGCTCGTGTGCCACGGACGGCCGGAGCGAAACACCACAGACGGCCGGAGCGTCGTTTAATTGCCGACCTAACACCCTCTCCCACACGCAACACTTCTACATCCACATCCGACGTCATACCTACCCCATCCACAACTGACCTAACACTCCGTCAATCACTGACAGCATGATGTTCCACTGCCGGCATCGAACATAAGACACTACAGCTGTTTCGACCACCTCCCGGGACCCACGCTCATTATCGGTCCGGAGCGCCTCCTGTGGTGGGTGACAGCCCGCCACGGTCGGCTGACAGTCTGTCACGTGCAAACCACCATGTTCAACTGTATGTTAATCGGGAAATTTACCGCTGCATTGATGCGTTCATTTTCAATGCTCATGTTTCACCCCGGTATCTGAGCGCAAACTTGTTGTCTTCCTGATCGCAGATCCCTGCCGGTGATTTGTTCGTATCGAGATAATTGTGACATGTATGTGTTGTTGATCGGATTGGTTCCTCGCGGTGGTGCTGGTGTGTGTCAGGGACGGAAAGTCGATAGGTGCCCAACTTGGTCTGTGAAGTGAAATCATCATTATATTAGCTTATTGTGCGTTCACTGTGATGATCTCGTTGCTTCTGTTTCCCAATGATGGTACACTATCGTGCACGTTTGGTCGGTGCACGTGCATTGTGTACAAACCAACGGAATGCAAGGTGTAGAGCGACCAGAAGGTTTCCATGCAGTGTAAAAGATCAGCGGAATCCTAAATGGAAACCGCGGCACACTTGGCCATTTTGGGATGCTTTCACTTCATTTCTCGCCACATACGCTCGAGGTCGTCGACGCTGTTTATTGGTCAGTGTGATGTGACGTCATTGACGGGGCATCGTGCAGCTGCCAACACAGCCAACCACTCCAAGGGCAGACGGGACGACGAGTGATGCCGCGCCCATCGGTGTCCTTCCCAGATCAGCTGATCATACTCAGAACTAGTCGTCCCTGTCATAGAGAGAGGAAGAAAGAGTATGATGTTAGAGACGGTGTCAGGACAGTCCTCTGGAGTGAGTCAGAGACAGTACTGGAACACTTTGTTTACATCAGAAGCAGCATCAGAGAAGCCACTGATTTCAGAACACAGTACAATGACGACAGAAGCAGAGTTGGAGCAGCGTACTGACGTCGGAGACAATGTCGGAACAGCTCACGGACGTCATACAGAGAATCAGAGCAACATTATGACGTTACAGGCACGCTCAAAGCAACCCAGTGCGGTCGTAACTACGCCCGAACAGTGTGGTGATGCAAAGAGAAGATATCGGACCGGCATAATGTTATTAGGAGACCATCAAACACACGAAAAAACAAACACATTGTTACACGTTGCGGAAGCTTTGACCAGCCGGCGACTTTTCAGGATGTGTGTCAGCCGTTTTTTTTAAGTAGCGCAATTCATGTGTTCAAGCAGGTTGTCCTAGTATATAGCACAACGGCAATTGGCATCACCAATCATATAGCACAGCTGATGGTACGGCTTTAGCAGCCAGAAAATGAAACTTCGTCACTTAGGGTGAATGAGGGAAACCTATGAAGAACACGGCAGATGTCCATGTGTTACGCCATCATTGAAGTTGAAGGGAATAATGAAGAAACGTTTGACTTAAGAATTCCACTACATAATTTATTCATGAAGAAAGCATTTTTGGAACTGAGTATGGGGATATTTTGCAATGCAATGCAGTGCAAACATTTCTCCTGAGGCAGCCTCTGTTACCTCCGGACCCAGCCGAGAGGAAAGCCTGCAATAGCACACACCTTCACACCGGCTGTTTGCAAGTATCACATTCACGCTGGTTGCTTGCAGACCTCACCTCCCCACCGACTGTTCACAAACATCACTTCCATAGCGGCTGTTTGTAGAACTCACCACTACAGCCCCTGTTTGCTAAACCCACCACAGATACCTGCTATTGCAGCTTTTCCGATCAGCAGGTTCTGGAGGTGGCAGAGGCTACCTGAATATAAATGTTTGCATTGCATTGCATTGCAAAGTATCCCCTCAATCAGTTCCATAAGTATAATGATATCGTAGTGACTAAGTGAACATGTTACCTTTATCATTCTTAAATTTTTCCTGTATTCCTCTGAACCGCAATGTTGGCGCAGCTCGCATTGCGAGCTCGGAACGGCATACTGCATCACCTACGCTGCAGAGAAACCAGCTGACACACATCGTCAAATATCGCTGACTGGCCACGGCTTCCGCATCGTCTAACGCTCTGTCTGATCTAATTCGTGTGTTCTGTCAGTGCTCTTAATATCATCATGTCGTTCCGATGTCATCTTTTTACATCACCACACTGTTCGGACGCAGTTCTTACCGCACTGGATTGCTTTGACGGTGCCTGTAACGTCATAATACTGCTCTGATTATCTGTATGACATCAGTGAGCTGTTTCGACTCTGCTGCTAGCGTCAGTGAGCTGTTCCGACTGTGTCTCCGACGTCAGTGTCTGCTCCAGGTCCGCCTCTGATGTAATGGGACTGTTCTGCAATCGGTGGGCTTTTCTGATGCTGCTTCGGATGTCAATACATTGTTATAGCACTGTCTCTGATGTCAGAAACCTGATCTGACGCTGTCTCTAACATACTCTTTCTTTCTCTCTCAATAACAGGCACGATTAGTTCTGAGTATGATCCGCTGATCCGGGGAGGACTCCGATGCGCCTGTCATCACTCGTCGTCCCGTCCGTCCTCGGATTGGTCGGTTGGGCTGGGGGCTGTACGATGTCCCGTGAATGACGTCACATCGTACTAACGAATACAAATTATGTTAATGAGCGGAGGTGTGTGTGGCGGGAAAAGAAGTGATAAGCTTCCAACGATGATTATGGATTCCGCGGTTTCTATTCAGGAGTTTGCTGATCTTTTACACTGCATGAAAGGTGCATGTCATCGATGCACCTTTCATTCTTCGTTTGTGCAGAACACACGTGCACCAACCACACGTGGACCGACCACAAGTGCACCGACCACACGTACAACGACCACACATACACGATAGTGTGCCATCATTGGGAAACAGCAGCAACGAGATCATCACAGAGAACGCACAAGAAACTAACCTTATGGTGAATTCACTTCACAGACCAAACTGAGCACCTATCGAGCTTCTCTCACTCTCTCTCTCTATCTCTGACACACACCAGTACCACTACGAGAAACCTACCCGCTCAACAAAACATACATGTCACCATTTTTTCGATCAGAGGAAATCACCTGCGGGGATCTGCGACCAGGAAGGCAACAACACTGCACTTCGCTACCGGGGTGAATTTTGAAGGATCACCTGAGCCTTCAAAAGGAAGGTATCACGTGCTGCAGCAAAATTAAACTACGCTATGCGCCGAATGTTTCGCTTTCCAATCCAAATCCCGAGCTTGATTTCTAGAACGAGTTTGGAAACTGGCGACAATCATCAAAAACCTCCCTGGGTAATCACAGATCACATAATGATGAGTTGGAAGACGCACGGATCATATACGGATTGTCACTCACAGCGCGATGATCTACATGTCGATCCGGTTTTTAGCGAACGACGTTATTTTCCTCACAAACTGATATTTAGCTCTGAACTATACACATTACTCATGAACTGTGATAAACAGGAAATGAATGAAAAATGCAAAATGTACGTAAAAAGGAATAGAAAACGCGAATCCGACGTTCACAGTGAAGAGGAAAAAACAAAATATCGGATAAAAACAGAAAAAATGAAACAGGACTTGCCTGAAATGAAAACGAAAACAATACGAAAAAAAACAACAACATTACAAAAGTGTACATTCCGTCAATAAAATGTACACTTTTGATCTCACTAAAATACATTGATCATCGTAATCTCATAAATATTATGCCTCATTGTACATTTCCAGCGCTGATGCAGTTTCTAAGGACTGCCGACTGTAGCGGGGCACTGTTGAAGACTGAGGTACCTGTGTACACGATATAAGCACAGCTAGATATCCTGAGAAAACAACAACAGAAATCGAACTGGATTGGAGACATTTTCAACTTAAAGAATCAAAGGTTCGATTCCAATACTTTCCGTGAGGGAAGATGACACATTGCATTCAAGTCCGGTCCAAAAGTTTTAACTTACCCTTGTGCTTAACACGCACCCTCGAGAGTCTCTGACAATTACGCGCACAGGGGAGGGTGGGGGGATTCCGCCCCTAAGATTTCGGCTCCTATTATAAGCATCCTATCCTATTATAATCCTATAAGCAGGCACACAAAGTATGGCGTATATCGACCGGTAAAATCGGTAGTTATTTACGAAAAGTCGGAGGAGTGGGCGAATTCCGCCCCCCCCCCACCCCTCCTGTCCAGTGCGCGTGTTTATTCCCTGTACTCGTGGGTATTGATGCCAGGAAAACTGACTCGCCATATAGCGAGATAATCAGCTAATATTTGCAAAGGATCAGGAAGCCTGCAGAGAGCGATAGTTGGGAAGTACAGATGAGTGATAAGGAAAGTATCCACAGCTTGCACCGCTGCCGGAGTGACAGTACTAGGCGTGGGGCTGGGGAGGCAGTCGATCCGGCAGTTAGTGATCGTACCGACAGTAGTGAATGAGTCTGGCGTGGTGCCGGGGAGGAAGTCGAACCGGCAGTTAGTGATCGTACCGACAGTAGATAACGAGTCTTGCGTGGTGCCCGGGAGGCAGTCGAACCGGCAGTTAGTGATCGTACCGACAGTAGAGAACGAGTCTGGTGTGGTGCCAGGGAGGCAGTCGAACCGGCAGTTAGTGATCGTACCGACAGTAGAGAACAAGACTGGCATGGGGCTGGGGAGGCAGTCGAACCGGCAGTTAGTGATCGTACCGACAGTAGAGAACTAGTCTGGCATGGGGCCGGGGAGGCAGTCGAACCGGCGATAAAAAGCGTTGTGCCATTGAGGGGGAAGCCGTACTAGATGCAGGACACATTATTTCTTGTGGTACGATTGGGAAAGAACCGGGCAAGGTTACGGTGTAGGCACTCTGCATAAAATCCAGCCACCTACGCGAGAAGCCCTATGAGCTACATGCTGCGGTGGAGTGTGGGAGATTCTGGGTTCAGTGCTCATGCAAGGCTGGCCTCTCAGAAAGCTGCAAGCATTGCATTGCTCTGCAACTATACCTAAACAGGTGAGGAAAGTGAAGGGTTGAATTATTATTATGATTGACATAACTGCGTACAGATGTAATATGGAAATGACAAATTAGCTTTAGCAAGGCATAAAGCCAGTAGGTTCTGTCCCCTGATGACATCAGAATTTCCATCTATGCCTGGCATCATGTAAATGTGGAAGCCTTGTGGAATTATTGATGTTGGGAATATCTGATTCACCCACATTGCTTTCATGGATCTGTTTACTCTGAATGCTAAATCATTGAATTATTGGTGTTAAATTCATGGCACTAAATATACAGGAACCTACCAACTCAAATCAACTGATTCAATGAAACAGTCCACATGTTCAGTGTCCAGAGTACAACCAAGAAGGGCCCTTGTGGCTCATAGTTGCACTGATCTTTTTATGTCAGTAATGTCTTTATGTTCTCTGAAATATGTTGTTATGAAGTTCAGTTTGAATACAAGATAAATCCATCCAATGTTTTTTTTTTCATCATAAAGCAAAGGAGATTATGCTATGTTTGGTTGCTTCTATTTTAATTTGCACATTTTTAGAAATGTTTGTGAATTGTTTGAAAATAATTCATTTCTATTCTTCTCCCAAATTGAAATGTTAGGCTAGGATAAGTTTTAAGAAGGTAAATTTGTGTTTAAGATGTTTTATAAATTCTTGAAATTTCCTTTTGCAATGCAATGTTTTTGGCTGTGATCAACGTGATGTGACCACCCATTTCCTGTGCAAATGCTTACTTTTCAGTTTGCAGGCAAAATAACACCAACAAAGGGACTTTGGATTAGGTAACATAGCTGCATGACCACTGCAGTCAATGCGGCGCTAACCCCAATAAACAAACAATAATTAGGTCACATAGCAAAAGTTTAAGTTAAGAAAATAATATAAAGTAACCTAACCTAACTCCAATATATGGGACAAACAAATTGAAAAAAAATTAAATGCGCTAAACATTTTTTCACTATTTTTCAAGTTAAAAACCAAACCAACATAACCCATCCAAGCCTGTTTTTGGGAAAGAAGTCGATTTTAAAAAAGTATTTCAATAAAACAATTTTTATGAACTAAAAAGACTGACCTAGCCTAACCTAGCCAACGCTACAACACCCTTTGTCTGCTTCATGTAGGCAAATGTGTGGAAAACTTGTCTTGTTAATACCATGTAGTAGCATAATACTTCCTTTAAAAATCCATCATGCCTTTTCTGCGGAATAAATTCACCTGCAACCCCCTTTTGATATCATCTCCCTTACGAACTGAAAAGTATGCATTTGAACCAGAATTGAGTGGTCACATCATCTTAGTCATTTTAAGAAGTGTGCTCTTAAAATTTTTTTTTCTCTTGAAATGCCTTATCTGAATTAAAATACAAGTATCTGAAATATATAGTCACATTTCTCTCTTACCTTAAAAGGAGCTTGATAGTGCATGCAAATTATAATGGTGGATACCAGTGTTGGGTGACCATTAGCAGGTCAATCAAAATATTGGTGTTGCATAGCATTGCTTCTTTTGGTTGGTGTTGTACTAGCAATACCAAAAGTACATGAGCTTCCAGCCCCATCATCATGGGTTAGGTTATTGATGTTCTTTTCAAGTTCATCACAGGTGTTCTCCAGTAGAGCAGCTCCATCATTGGGCTGGCTGATCAAAACCTACCTTCCAGACAGACTGCAAATCATGGCAGACAGTTTCTGAAAATATACTAGACTGAGTTGGGTGCCCCACCCAGTTATATTGATTTTTGTTTGCAACTATACAATAGAAATTGTGTATGTGTAGTGATTTGCATTGTGGAACACAACAATACGTATTGGACTTGCTCACCTTATACACTTGATCCATTATGTTCACAACTTTGCAAGACCCCTCACACTCAAACTTCAAAGACCCGAAATAGGATGTGTAGCCTCAGTGCTAGCCATTTCCATGCATGCCACTCTGATTTGTTAGCATTCTTGTTTCTAAATTGTTTCTGGTAGAGAGCCAGATTTGTCACACTTTTATCTGCCCCACAGTAGTTCAACGTGTCTGCCGACAGGTGGTAACCCTTTCGCCTTGAACGGTCAATAGAGGACAGGTCTGTCGGTGGGGGATGTAGTGTTAGCTCGTTCCTGAGTTTGGAACCGCATTAAGTCTGCAGTGGGTGTGGGAGGCGATTTATATTGACAATGGGATGTGGATCGGCAGTGGGTGTATGGGGGGGGGGGGGCACAGTGTACTAGATCGACAGTGGGGGAAAGTGAAGCTAGGGCGACAGTGGCTGTAGAGTTGGGTGCTAGGTCGGCAGTGGACGTATGGGGACGGGGTGTTAGATCCACACTGGGGGAAAGTGGTGGTAGATTGACAGTGAATGCATGGCGATTGTTGGATCGACACTATCGGTAAGGAGAGCCAGGTCTGCAGTGGTTGCAGAAGCGGATGCTATGTTGGCACTGGTCGTAAGTGGGGAAGAGAGAGAGAGAGAGAGAGAGAGAGAGAGAGAGAGAGAGAGAGAGAGAGAGAGAGAGAGAGAGAGAGAGAGAGAGAGATAGAGGGGGGGAAATTGGCGTCGGGAGGTGGTGATAGGTCGGCATTGGGTTGAATGGACGTTGGGCCGGTATAGTGGCTACAGTCAGACTATATCTGACAATATATATCTAATCTGACCCAGTATCCGGTAGATGGGCTGTCACTTGTGTGACGGACCGACTGTCAACTGTGTGACAGACTGTCCGTCATCTGTGTGACCGACTGTCCGTCATCAGTGTGATAGACTGTCAGTCATCTGTGTGACAGACTGTCCGTCATCTGTGTGATAGACGGTCTACTACCTATGTGATGGACCGTCTGACACCTGTGTGACCGGTTCGGACCCCTGACGATGACGAGCGCGGTCGCAGGCGAGACGGGAGAGGCCGTGGGGTTACCCGCCATTCCCGGCTGCAGCCTTGCACCGCCATTATCACCTGCTGCGCAGAATCGCTGCCAACGACCGAACCACAGCAGACGGGGTAGGCACGTGAAGCTGTGACGGTACCGCAGGGTGGTTACAGGCGATCGCGGTCTCCCAGTTGCGGAGACGCGGTCAACGCCAGAACACTTTTCTCTGCAGCCGACTCCCATTCCTGCAAGCTCGTCCAGCTCGTCCAGCCACACGTGCAACAACCGCTCGTCTAGCTCGTCCAGCTCGTCCATCTCGTCCAGCTCGTCCAGCCAAACGTTTGTCTGCTTTTATAGACGCAGAACTGTTCGAAACTTTTGCAGCCAACTTTCCGATATTGTTTGCGCTTTCAGCTGAAACGCATGCACTAGGAACGAAATTAAACAGTCGGCGACTGATGAGGCCCTGGCTACTGGTCAACTACATGCTCCTGGACCTCATGCATCTCCTGGACCTCATGGTTCTCGTGGACAACGTGCACAACGTGGAGCTCACGTACCTATGAGGGTAATAACTAACCTGGGACTGATTATCCTGGATTAAGCATTGGTAATCCTGATGACCGTCTCAGTGCACTGACGCTTGGTGTCTTTCACTGGCGCCAAAAACACATTCGGTTGTCAATTGCGGGTAGCCTCCGTACAACTGTAGATTATTTTCCCACAAATTGCATTAACTCTCACCCCACAGTGTAGAATCTCCCCCTCTCCCTGGGTAATTAATTTTAATCATTCAAAAACGAGAGGGAATGTCAACTTGAAACCGACAGTAGGTTATTGCACATCAATTCCACCGATATTGGAAAACATTGTCATTCCAGTTCACTGTGGGTCTGGCGTGAGTGACGTCATATTGACGTCACCTCCCACCACCTTCCAGCGAAATGAAGGGTGTAGAGAAGAAGAAAAACAAATCGATGAACAAAGACACCAACAATCGGCTTTCGCCAATGAACAGTTAAACCATTGTGCAATAGCACGGCCATCTCAGAATTATGCTTCCTTGTGCAAAGTGGTTGCGACATTCTGGCCCATTCCACGACAAATCGACAGGGGCATAACACCCAATATTTTATGTTTTGATTAAAATATTTGTGTGGGGTTATCTGATTCGCCGAATCCAGCTGTGCCATGTTGAGAAAGATCGGATCAACGATCAAGGAGTTATAGTCTCGGGAATTTCTGAGATGTCACCAAACAAGGGTATCTTTTTGAGGCATTAAACGCAATGAAGAACAATCTGAATTGTGCAAAAGTATTTATCGGTGAACTCACAATGACCCACTGCGTCTTTTGGCTCTTTCGAAATTTTCGTTTACGGATTAATTGATATCGTGACATCGTGACCTAAGGACACCTGACCTACTTTAACTATAGAGAAAGTCACAATGCGATTTGAAAAAGTGCAGAAAGGAATTTCGATATCTTATCTCTAGAAGCAAAAACTAAAAAAAAATTATGGTTTTGCTCATAAAAATCTACTTATATTTTAAAAGTTAGGCATGCCTGGTTGTTTTTGCGCAAATGTATCGTGGCATGTTTTAATACTTGTTTAGAACAGTATATGACTGAAATACAAGCCTTTTTATGTTCGTGGCATGTGATGGGATAAGGATGTTAGTCATCTGATCTTGAGTGTTGTCTTGCACAAGTGTTCTACCTCGTTGTGTGGTCAAGGGTTAAACAAATGGCACAAATGTCTCACAATTGTGGTAGGTGGCCCATTCCACGAAAAATCGACAAATGAAGGGGTAAAATTACTCTTTATATCTCAATGAAAATATTTATATATGGTTAGTCTGTGTCTATTATCCATCTGTGCAATTTTGGGAAAGATCGGAGCAATTGTTAAAGAGTTATAGCATCGGACATTTTTGAGAGGTCACCTAAGTTTTTGGACACCTGGAACTCAATGAAGAATAACACGAATTGTACGAAGCTATAAATCACTGAACTCGTCATGATCCACTGCATCTTGTGTCAATTTCGATTTTTTGGTTCACGCGTTTTTTTTTATCGTGAGCTTGTGACGTATGATAACGTGACCTAGTTTGACCTTCGAGACAGTCACAATGCTATTTTGGAAATTCTGAAGCGACGAAGGATGATTTGTAATGTTCTAGATCGTCAGTTGCAAAGAAACAAATTATAGAAATGTTTTAACCCTATGTAATATATTTCTTCCTCAATGTAAGCATATCACAAATGTACGATCATATTTTACCGACAACACCCAGGGGTTTTTTATCACCGCCTGCCACTGTAATATCAACCTTCTGGGGTTTCAAGCCCCACATTCTGGACACGAAAAGATGAACCTCATTGAGTGAGTAATCGCATCCATCCTGAACTGCTTGAGATCAAATTTGGTGCGGACGCATCCATTAACACATGCTTAGCTTGAAATGAATCGCACTGGATCATGAGCAGTATACATTGGTGTAATAAAGTATAGTAACATAATTACACAATACAATGCAATACGATAATGTGTTGCAGTACAGTATTATATTGCAATGCAATGTAATGATCTACAGATATGCAGATTATCCCATACCTTGTCAGAATTCCAGTTCAGACTGATTATCTGTCTCTACGATAATACTAATCAACACAATCTGTATCAGCGCGCACACTAACACGTCTCACTTAACTCAACTGCAATTAACACACGCCCCGCACCGGTAAGCAGTTCATGATCTATAACAGTGTTGTGGGTCACTGGTGCGAACTTGTAGTACACATGTGTTACCTTCACCCTGATGGCTTTCGGGAAGCAATCGCTGAGTTGGGTCGTGACGTCCGTTTCCTCCTGCTTTGATACAAATATGAACTTCATGCAGCTGAATAGCTTGTGCGACAAATACTCAAACATGTCCTCCGCCGTCAGTATCTGGTTGTTTAGCGGGCGCTTGAGGCTCTCTTGAGTCGCGGCACGTTTAGCTGTGCCCCCGATGCCAATGCAAGCGCCCTTGCCATGAGATGTCACAAAAAAGCCACTGAGAGGATACCCTAAAATCTGTCCGATTTTGACACATATTGAGGAATTTATGCTCATTCGTATACTGCCGTATGTGACATACATATTTTTTTAGGTCAGGTACTGCGGTTAGAATTTCTGGGATAAGTCGTTGCAGGAATGCATACACCATGTTGGTGTTGTGCTTTGTGCCGTCAGAGATACAGCAGTAGCTGTATCTCTGACGATACAGCATTGACGATACAGCTCTGACGATACAGCATGATGCACAACTGTGAGGACTACCCTGGTGAAGACGGGGTGAAGAACTTTCTGAGGATTACAATCGCGGACAAATCAGGAGGAGAAAGTGAAGGTGATTTAACCCCAGATGATAACACGATTAATGAGATTAGGTACAAACAGTGGAAGAGCACGCATCGCTGTACACTAGTAGAAACAGTCTAAACCAAAGAGGAAAGCATACGATACACCGTCAGAGATACAGCAGTAAGCCTCACATCACTAGTCTGCAAGGTACTTGAATCAATTATCACGGATAAAATAGTTTGTTTTCTGGAAGGAAACAGAGTGATTCAAGATACTCAACATGGGTTTAGAAAAGGGCGATCGTGTCTTACAAATCTCTTGGACTTTTTTAATTTTGCTACAGAACAATTTGATAAGGGAAATCAGGTTGATGTAGCATATCTTGACTTTAGCAAGGCTTTTGACAAGGTACCTCATAAACGGTTAATGATGCAGCTTCAGGCCCATGGTATTGTGGGTAACATCCTAAAATGGATAGGGTTGTGGCTTTCAGATAGACAGCAGAGAGTGATGCTAAATGGTACAAAATCATCATGGCAAAATGTTCTTAGTGGAGTCCCCCAAGGGTCAGTACTGGGACCACTATTGTTCATTTTGTTTGTAAATAACATTGAAAGTGGCCTAAGCAGTAAGGTTTTGAAATTTACACATGATTTGAAGGTCTTTAGGGCAATAACAGGGCACAATGAGCAGGTCTTGCTGCAGAAAGACTTAGACGAGCTTGTGAAGTGGTCCGAAAAATGGCAAATGAAATTTAATTTTGATAAGTGCAAAATCATGCATGTAGGTAGGCAGCATATCAAGGCTCCATACTTGATGGGTGGCCAAGTACTATCTGTGACTCAGCAGGAGAAGGACTTAGGTGTTATTTTTAACACGAAATTGGGGGCATCAGAACAGACGAAAGCAGCCAGGAAGAAGGCACTAAGAATGCTTGGGGCAATAAATAGGAATGTATCATACAAAAGTGAGGAAGTCATCAGGAAGCTTTATTGTACATATGTCAGGCAACATCTGGAATATTGTGTCCAAGCTTGGTCCCCTAGTTATGAAAAAGATTGTTGGCTTTTAGAGAGAGTGCAAAAGAGGGCAACACAAATGGTGAATGGTATGGGCAACCTGGCATATGAGGAAAGATTGAAGAAATCGAATATGTTTTCACTTAGATATAGAAGGCTGAGGGGAGATCTCGTCGAGATCTTTAAATTTGTTCATGGTCAGGAACAGGGTTATCTCAGGGAACTGTTTGAATTTAACAGAAATGATGCAATTAGAGGTCATCCATTCAAAATTAAAGTTAATCACAGCAGGACAAGGTTAAGACAGTCCTTCTTCACCAACAGGGTAGTAGAACACTGGAACCAGCTGCCATAAACCATTGTCAGTAGCAACACACTGAACATCTTTAAGAACAGCATAGACAATCATTATAAGAATAGGGGGCTTGTTTTTCTGTATTCCAGGGAGAGTTGATCAACACATTTGATGGACAACTGGTTCAGTGTACAGAGTGCAACCAAGAAGGGCCCTTGTGGCTCATAGTTGCACTGATCTTTTATGTCTTTATGTCTAAGTTTGAAATCAACCGCCCAATTATTGTGGGAGTGTTGCCACGTAGAACTCGGAGGGATGTTGGGTCACTTCGCCTGACCTGGTGACCTGACTTGAGATGACCCAGGGTCAAACATTTCTGAGGATATGCAAAAAAGACCATTGAGCAGCCATGCGAGTTTTGGCCTTGCTAACCCCATTAGTATGGCGGCAAAGTAGGAAAAACCGCAGGGGCGGGCAGATATCTGCTCCCCACCCCGGACGTGCGCGGGTTAAGAAGCTGGTGCCAGGGTTTTCAGAGTTCTGCTTGTATGCATCATATATATCACACAAACTTCCCAAAACAAGCCTTTTCTGAACTGTACTTTTGGTTCCACAATCCGTCGCACCATGACACGATTCGTCTTGCGGAGACACATCCAGCTGATCTGGTCCGACTCATAAATTAGCTATACTTTCACCTTGACTTCGTCCGACACCCTCACAAATTTCCTCGCTTCACAGGCAGCACGTTCAGCGAGAGTGAGCAGTGAGCACTGGGCACCCAAACATGGTGCAATCCCTTGTTTGTGCCCTTCCTGATATTTCACTACATTCGCAGATTTTTATTTTCGCGAGACAATAAATGGTTATGCGAGTGGTTTCTCGGCTGTCGGAATGTGATTGCTATGTTGTGGATGCGTCTCTCTCCTTGTAATATATGGTAAGGAATAACTCATATAACATCTACTACTACAATTTGGAGACATTTCTGCCATTTTGTTTAACCCTTGGAGACATTTTCCGTGGTAGCTTCCCGCCTCCCCACGACGGTAAAATGGGACATTTCCCGTGGTGACTTCCCGCCTCCCCACCACGGTAAAATGAGACATTTCCTGTGGTAGCTTCCCGCCTCCCCAACAAAGGTAAAATGAGACATTTCCTGTGGTAGCTTCCCGCCTGCCAACCACGGTAAATTGAGACATTTCCCGTGGTAGCTTCCCGCCTCCCCACCACGGTAAAATGAGACATTTCCTGTGGTAGCTTCCCGCCTCCCCACCACGGTAAAATGAGACATTTCCTGTGGTAGCTTCCCGTATCCCCACCACGGTAAAATGAGTCAATTCCTGTGGTAGCTTCCCGCATACCCACAACGGTAAAATGAGACATTTCCCGTGGTAGCTTCCCGCCTCCCCACGACGGTAAAATGAGACATTTCCCATGGTAGCTTCCCGCATCCCCACCACGGTAAAATGAGACATTTTCTGTGGTAGCTTCCCGCCTCCCCACCACGGTAAAATGAGTCATTTCCCGTGGTAGCTTCCCGCATCCCCACCACGGTAAAATGAGTCATTTCCCGTGGTAGCTTCCCGCCTCCCGACCACAATAAAATGAGTAATTTCATTAACGTGGAAAAGAGTTTTTAACTCCACACTGTTTCGCTGACTGTCAAGCGGGCTAAACAAGAATGATCCAAGAAGCTTGAATTCATTCAATGAACTTGTTGTCCTCACCTGGGTCGCTTTCGGCCTCATTCTTGTTGTTGTGGGTTTGAACCGCCTGCCGCCGTGTTGGTGATATCGGCTGTTGCTGCGAGTTATGCCGAGTAATCGTTCGTGTTGTTTTGTGGTCTATGATGGATGTGTGGATGTGGAAGGTTGAGTGGTAGAACAAGGTAGAACAAGGGGTTATAGCGATGCGAGGATAGAGACGGAAGGGAATGTTAGGGGAATGGTAGAGTTGGCTTGAAGAGGACAGGCGGGAAGCGAAAGTTGAATAGGGCCTTGAAGATAGCAGACCAGTAGAGATGACTGGAGATGAGTTGAGTTGCTGGTCCTGAGTTGTGCAGTTGTTGACAGGCAGTAGATGATGAACCTCATAGGGTTAGCTTCTGATGAGTTGTCTGTAATGATCTCGTTGCTGATGTTTCCCAATGATGATACACTATCGTGTACGTGTGGTCGGTGCACATGTGGTCGGTGCACGTGTGGTCGGTGCACGTGTGGTCGGTGCACGAGTGGTCGGTGCACGTGTGGTCGGTGCACGTGTGGTCGGTGCACGTGTAGTTCGTGCACGTGTGGTCGGTGCACTTGTGCTCTGCACAAGCCTGGAATGAAAGGTGCATCGGTGACCAGAAGCTATAGATGCAGGGTAAAATATCAGCAAACACCTGAATGCACACACCGCTACAAACCGCTGCATTCATAGTCATCTTTTGAGGCTGATCACTTCGTTCCCCCCACATACACCTTCGACCGTTAACGCAACGTTTATTCGTGAGTGCAATGTAACGTCATTCACGAGATCATACAACCGCGAACACAGCCGAGCATTCAGACGAGACGTCGGGCGATGACAGGCCCATCGGGTTCCTCCCCAGATCAGCTGATAATCTTCAGAACTAATCGTCCCTGTCAAAGAGAGGGAAAGAAAGAGTATGTTAGATACAGCGTCAGGACGGCCGTCTGGCGTGCGTCAGAGAAAGTGCTGGAACACTTTGTTGGCATCGGAAGCAGCATCACAAAAGCATACCGATTTCGGAACAGTCCAATGACGTCAGAGGCAGAGTTAGAGCAGCACACCGACGTCAGGGACACAATCGGAACAGATCACTGACTTTCGAAATAGGGTCGGAACAGCTCACTAAAGTCATACAGGGAATCAGAGCAGACTTATGACGTTACAAGCACCGTCAAAGCAACCCAGTGCGGTCAGAACTACGCAAGAACAGTGTGATGGTGGAAAGACATGACATCGGAACAGCATAATGATTCGAAGAGCGCTATCAGAACACACGAATAAGACCGACAGAGCGTTAGACGATGTGGAAACCGTGGTCAGTCGGCGACATTTGACGATGTGTGTCAGGCGTTTTCCTTAGGATAGCAAATATCACGGTACGGCATTAGCAGCCAGAGAATAAGTCGCAACTAAGAATTAATAATGGAAAATTGTGAAAAAGGCGGCAGATGGCCATGGGCTACGTTATCATTGCGGTTGAGAGGGATACAGAAGAAATTTAGGAATGAAGAAGGTAGCATATTCACTTATTCCTTACGATGCCATGACTTATTTGTAACTGAGTAACGGATTATTTTTGCAACGCATTGCAGTGCTATCATTTCTCTTCAGGTAGCAGCCTCTTTCACCTCCAGAACCAGCTGATCAAAAGAGTTGCAATAGCACTCACCTTCTCACCTGCTGCTTGCAAGCATCACCTTTTCGCTCCCTTTTACAGACCTCATCTCCACACCGGCTGTTCACAAACATCACTTCAATAGCGGCTGTTTGTAGAACTCACCCCTGCAGCAGCTGTTTGTAGAACTCACCCCTGCAGCGGCTGTGTGTAGAACTCACCACTCCATCGGCTGTTTGTAGAACTCACCACTGCAGCGGTTGTTTGTAGAACTCAACACTCCATCGGCTGTTTGTAGAACTCACCACTGCAGCGGTTGTTTGTAGAACGCACCACTCCAGCGGCTGTTTCTGGAACTCACCACTCCAGCGGCTGTTTGCACAACTCAACAATACCTGCAGGCGTAGGAGCGGGAGCAACTGTCGTAGCAGCACCAGCGTTTACGACCGCATCCGTCATCGTCATCGTCGTCGCAGTCCTCACGGTCATCGTCATCTCCGTCCCAGCACCAGCCCGAGGGTTTTTGGCAGCACCTTGAGTCGTCGTCCCCATCGTCGCAATCGTCGCAGTCGTCATCGGCATGCACGATGACTACGGCGCACATCACCAGCGCCAGCGTGAGAAGCAGCAGGGTACGCATGGTCAGTGGTCAGGTAGCACGCGGACTGTGACAAGGCTGCCGGTGGGCTATGGTTCAGCTACCGCTTGACTCTGGACGGAGGTGACGATGGCTTCCAATATATACTGTGCCCAAGGTTCGACTAGTAGGCTCAGGCGGCAGTGGGTTTTCCAGATCGTGCTGTATTTTCATGAAAGACAATGGGACTACTCTGGAAGTTCCTCGCCGTGTCTGTAACACACAATGTGTACGCTCGTAGCTTGTCAGTGACGACAGCTTTTGCATGCACTGTAAACCAGATCGACTAATCCTTGGCTTGTACATACCTAGTCAATGCATATTTGCATAGGCTATGCTTCGTTCTGCACACGGGTAAGCCTATAGTATCTACTAGCTGCTTATTTTTCCTACTGCCACTGGTTATTTAACGAGCCCTTTCCTTGTTAGTTAACTAGGATATAACTAGCCAGTGTGTAGGAAAACTAAGATTAACTTGTCAGCTTACCAAGGTCCTTGTACTAAACATATGAGTTATTAGCCAAAAACTAGCTTGGTAGTTGATTCACTAAGATAAATGAGATTTCTATACTAGCATTCTATTCGTTGCTGAAGTCGGTACTTGCAGTGCAACTAGGCATACATTAGTAAATTAACACTGACTTAGTAAGCAAAGCACAGCCAAGTGGTGGGGTCCGCCCCTGCCCCCGCCCTTAGCAACCCAAAATTCGCTAGTTGAAACAATGCATTCTTAGAATTTCGGCACCTAAAACCGAAAGCTTTCGTCGCGCCAAGTGCGCCGAAAGCGGTCTGTACTAACATTTTTTCTGGGTCATCCCCGACTCTCTTAAAAATATCCTGGTTGCGCCACCGTTAGCAAGCATAGCCCAAAGTTCACAGCTGCATTCATACTTCATACTTTCAGTCTTCAGACTTTTGGACTTCAGTCATTCAGACGTTCAAACTTCCGACTTTCAGACTTTCAGACTTCATTCAGACTTCATGCTACATTGATGAAAAGCCGCAATGCTATGCCCATCTGCTGGACGACTATGGTGATGATGAAGAAGCTGTCACAGACATCGTGTGTGAGGCATGTGCTGGTGCTGTGCCTGCTTAGTGTTAGTTACTAGTTAGTGAACACTAACTAGTAACTAACACTAAGCAGGCACAGCACCAGCACATGCCTCACACACGATGTCTGTGGCAGCTTCTTCAGACTTAGTTGCTTAGCATTTGTGTGTCGATGTTGACTTGAGCAGAAATGTCGGAATGGTTGCGCCCATCGCTCGCTGCAGACGGTGCCGCCTTCACCGATCATCGTCGCCGGGTTCTCGCGCGGAGACGGGCATCCCCAGCGTGCCAGAGGATTTGCGGGCCTTGCTCGTGAATAAAACAGGGCGGATACAGAGGAGGAGGGGGGCATTGGAGGCATGCACCTGCTCCCATGGAAAGGTGCCGCCCATCCAGCCGGTTAAGGCCTTCCTGGAACGCTCGGGTACACGCCTTCCACCTCCCCCCCCCCCACCCCGCCGAACGAATTTTTCTTAATCAGCAAATATCACTCCTTTAAAAGGAAAAGGCTTCCTTTTGAGACAAAAGTGAGCTGGAGTGCGAGAGTGACTCCCCCCCCTGCTCAATGATTTTTCGTTCAGCCGAAGGAACTCTCTTAACACTCGCACGTCCGGCGGTCCGCGCCAACTTCGCATGTCCGGGGGGGGCAGATGTCTGCCCCCCCTAAGATCTCGAGAACTATGCTAGGTAGCGACAAACGGAAAACGGCTTTAGATAGCTGGTGACAAGCTCTATCGAAAGTATTTCGGTTATTTTCTCGCTCTGGTCAATATTTAGGTCACTGAGTCATCATATGTCAAATTCGACCAGATCGGGTGGGACCCTCAGATATTGGCACATATCTCAGGACCTGTAACAGATAGAAACAAACTGCAAATGCTATTCGACAGCCCTTGAAATGTGCTATCGACATACGCTGTGTAATTTAAGGTCAGGTCAACAGATGGGTCACCGAAACAATGACCTCAGGTCAAGGTCATGGGGTAGAGTAGGGAGGTCATGTAATATATCAATCGACGTCTTGGCGATACAAGCACAATGACGGTAATTTCAGCCTTCTAGCTCAATGCATTGCGATATAATGCGCATAAATGTGCTAGTGATTTCAGGTGACCTCAGCTGACCTTGGTGGGGCCACTGAGCAAAAATGTCAACGATAACATTGCGAATAGCTTCCAACTACACACCATAACGGTTGGAGGTCATTCCGAGAGCAAATATATAACCAGGAAACATTTGTATATTTTTCCATAGGCCTATAATGGGTGAGCCATGGCCACAACCTGACCTCAGGTCAACGCTACGAAAAAAACCGTGATATACATATTATAGACCCTGATAAGGTCATGACGGGATATAAGTTTGAAATCTATCGCCCAATTATTGTGGGAGTGATGCCACCTAGAACTCGGAGGGACGTTAGGTCACTTCGCCTGACCTGGTGACCTGACTTGAGATGACCCAGGGTCAAACATTTCTGAGGACATGCGGAAAAGACCAATGAGCAGCCATGTGAGGTTTGGCTTTGCTAACCCGATTAGTATGGCGGCAAAGTAGGAAAAACCGCAGTGGGGGGGCAGATATCTGCCCCCCCCCCCGGACGTGCGCGGATTAAGATTCCCTTCAGACGAATGCCCACCCTGAAATTTTTGGATCCCCCTGCCCCCAATAGCAATTTTCTACTGGGGATCCTGTTCCAAGACTTGCCTGACTGACAACTACACATTAAACGATCATCCTGACTATTCTGTCAGATCTGGTGCACCTTCTTCAATAAGAAAACAAAAAAACGAAATATAGACAATTGGACATCAAGTGTACTTTCTATATCGGCGTCTCTCATAGTCATATACTGCCGTTCAAAAAAGAAATTTGCCAAGGCATGTGATCAGAAAAGTTGCCACAACCCTAAAAAATGAGACTTCGTCATGAAATAAGACATTCCTGTGGGGGATATAGAACATGCTTTCAAATGTGCGGGAAACAGCACAATTAGTGTTGGTAATCCAGCACGTTCACATTTTCGCGTTGGGAATACACAACATCAGTACGAAATAATTGTCCGTTTTAAACTTGTTATTTGTGAACCGTTACAACATTTTCCTTAAAATAAACTGTTTAAATATTGATAGATTGTTCATTTTTGCATTCTGTAAACACCGTATAATTACTAATTAGACCATTCTAAGTAAACAGAACAGCCATTCATTGAATGATGCCTGATGTGTTCGGAGACCCCAACTTCACATACCCCTCCCCGGATACCCCCTCATGTCTTGGATGTATTAAAATACCAGACATATCTCAATTCCGATAAGATCTACTTATAGAGCTGTGAACACCTGCAGCTAATACACAGCCGTTCAACAATAAATTTGCCAAGGCTTGTAATCAGAAAAGTTGCCCCGAAACTAAAAATGAGCCTTCGTCGTGAAATTTAACATTTATGTGGGGGATATACAACATTATTAAAGTGTTCGGGAAACAGCACACTTCGTTAGGCGTCAGACGCAATGTTAACAGGCGCAGATATACGTGCCGTATACCGAATACCGCTTTTCGGTTTGGGGAACAGACGGAAAATCGTTGTGTTGTTTGCCAAAGCCGTTTTTACACCGAATGAAGACGGTGTTTAATACATTTGAGCCCAATGAAACAGGATTGCACAAAATGACAAGGCTTCACTGTAGCTGTCGTTGCACAAGTTATTAGTAGCCGTTAAAGGCGTAACATTTTATGTTTTCGAAATTTCCGCCCTGCAGTTCACCATATCTATGATGCAGGGAAGCATAGTAAGCAGCTGTATACAATTTAAAAAAGAATATCATGTCGTGCAATTCGACTTACCATTGTTCTCCATAATTATCGGCACACTTCGGACCGCAGTCACTGTTGAGCTGTAACTGGGTAACTCCAGAAAGATTGCACAGCAATAGCGGCCGGACGCCGTTGGAACAATTGGACGATGAGTCCAGCATCTATTCTCATGGTAGCTGCAACTTGATAAATCTTGAGACCTGCATTATTTATGCCGATGCCTTGATATAATTACGCATGAATCTTGAGAGACTTACTTGGTCCATGCCATACATCTGCAAAATGTATGCTCTCACTGCCAAAAATCTGCACTCATTCAAGACCGGAGTCCGATAACTGTCCTTCGTGAGCAACCTAACGAACATATTCTCAAACAGTTTTTTTCAGTGTCGTATTTGGCTTTATAGTGCTCGAGAGTCTCTAAGTACATTGTGTGGTCCAACCGTAGAAGGTACTGCCCCCTGGCGAAGCGCAAGTGCTGCCATCTGTTTTATTGTGCCACCAGCGCAGTTTTATGGTGAACAAACATGCTCGCAATTAGGTCGCACGGAAGGTTCGTATGGGTGAAGGCACATATTTTCCTACAATTTTTCAAGCAGACGTTCTTCAAAGGCGGATCGCGCAATATTCAATAAAAATAAGACACACGAGGTTCCCCTAGCCAGATGTACCATTTGCCCAAAAGTACCAGTGCCCAGCGGGATCCCTGACAAGCGAAGCTCCCCAGCAAGTGCGGCTATCTGATCAAAGGATCCATGACCAGAACAGTCCCTTGGTACGGGACTTCAGACAAAAAAGGCCCCAGACAAAAAGGCCCCTGACCGGAGGAACCCTTGACCAATGGGGCACCATAGTCAGAATGGAATATCTGACCAAACGGGTCACTTGTCTGAAGAGTTATTGACCAAGTGGCCTCTCACAATCGACCGGGCCACTGGCCAGTGGAACCACCTAGTCGATCTCTGTCCAAACAGACTCCTATCCAGAACGGCTCTAGCCAGTGACGAGGTATCATGACCAGAGACGGGACCCTTTGACCAGAGGGGCTCCTTAACCAGGGACAGGGTCGGATACAGGGGGCACTAGAGCATGTCCCTACACCCGCCATCGGAAGGTGGCGCCCGTCCGCACTGGAAGTCCCTCCTTCAGTATGCGTTCAGTGCACCCCTCGCTTCGTTCAACTTATTTTCAGCCAAGAACGACACTTTCAGAGGAAAAGGCGTTTTGAGACGAAATGCCAGTCATGTGCGAGTGCACATTCGATCATTACACCTCTGCACTCGGCGGTTTTTGTTTCATGAAAAACGCAGTAAAGCTAGTTTTCCACAGACAGCCGGAGCGAATAACCACGGACGGCCGCGGCGAGTAACCAGAGACGGCCGGAGCGAGGCACGACGGACGACAGCGTGCTGCACAGCAGACGGCCCGAGCGCCGTTTGCTGTGCAGTGCAGTACCGTTGCATCTTGATCACAGATCCAGGCCGGTGTTTTGTTCGTATCGAGATAATTGTGGTATGTATGTTTTCGCATCCGGTCAGATATATTGTTTATCCTCGTGTCCGGCGTCAGCTGACTCGAGGGGGCAGGTGGGGGGGGGGGGAGGCGCTCGGTGGGGCGTCTGAGTCACGAACCACAGCCGTGCCGTGCACTGACACACCCCGGCGCGCAGTTACTCAGGGCCACGTCCGTGCAGCTGTGCCGCGAGTCTGTTGGCGCTTCGTGAACTGTGACGTCATGAGCTCGCTATTTCCCAGCGACCACCATCGCCAACTGCGCATTGGCCACCGAACGGTCTTTTCACCGACGACTCATTTTACATTTTCGCCATTATTTATCTTTTCATTTTGAACTTGCTATATCGCGTCAGGGTTTTGTTTGCTATGTCACCATTGGCTAATGCAGACCAGGTGTCCTTCATCTCGAATAACGCATGGTTTTTTGTGGTCAATTATTGGGTCACCACTGGGTTCATTGACACACCGGGGGGTTCGTCAGATGTTACGGCGCCAAGGTAAGACGCAGGCTTGAATGTATTGCATTTTTAAGAGGCTTGAATTTGTTCGAGTCCCGAGAAAACTTTGTAAGCCACGACGCATGTATTTCGAGTCTCTGGCGTGAATTTGTCGGGCCCGAGTGCGATGTTTTTCCGGCTCAGATATTAAACACAAATTTATTTGGAATCAAACAGGAAGGCGAAATCGACCATGGTCTGAAAATGTATGCTCACCCAAAAAGAAAAGAATCTTTGTTTTCAGTTTTCTAAATTTAGAGTTTTCGTTTTTTTTTTCTAATTGGAAGAGCGTAACGAATAGCATTGTTTTAAATATACGTTCCCCCATAAAAGAGCTTAAGTTAGCTAGAATCTGGGATTTTCACCCCTAATTGGCAAATATCCAACACAAATAAGACACAAAAACACACAAAATTAAACAATTCCTCCGATGCTGTTTGGTGCGTTCATAATGATAAGTAAACGTTGCAAGTTTCATTCAATTACCTTCATCCGCGAACGCCAAACGACTGGTTGAACTTTTTTGGAGGTGCCCTCATTTGACTTTGACTAACTCGGTGGCCGTGGATGACCTGATGACCTGAACTCAACGTCTTCACAGATGTCAATGGATGTGGAAACAGGTATGCTAGATTTCTGGGTGTGCCGTTTTTTTTTGCACTGTCCGCGGAAAGCCTTTAGGGTGGGTGGAAAGAATCCCGAGACATGGCGGTCTAATATAGCAAACACTTTTATTATGTAACATGTTGAGAACAACTTCCAGGCCAACAGGTTCGGACTTGTCAAATTTAATTATACAGCTGTTCTCACTACCTTTTTTATTTGATTCCTTGGCAGTACATAATTAGCTTTGCGGATATCACGAGTGAAACATTGTATCCTGCCCATCATGAGGAAAATGTTCCGCCTTTCCCTTTTCAATCTGCAGTAGAGTCTCATTGTCTTCAGTGACATTGCACCGTGGCCCCGAAAACCGCCGCCGCCTAGACGTACTAGACAGGCCTCGACAAAGGTATGTATTGAAGACAGCAGCCAACAGTAGCAGAACCAATCGCCACCTCCGTCCAGAGCCAAGCGGTACCCGAACCATAGCCCACCGGCAGCCTTGTCACAGTCCGCGTGCTACCTGACCACTGACCATGCGTACCCTGCTGCTTCTCACGTTGGCGCTGGGATGTGCGCTGTAGTCATCGTGCATGCCGATGACGACTGCGACGATTGCGACGATGGGGACGACGACTCGAACTGCTGCCAACAACCCTGGTGCTGGGACGGAGATGACGATGACCGTGAGGACTGTGACGACGATGACGATGACGGATGCGGTGGTGGACGTCAGTGCTCCTACGATAGTTGCTCCAGCTCCTACGCCTGCAGGTAATGTTGAGTTGTGCAAACGGCCGCTGGAGTGTTGAGTTCTACAAGCAGCCGCTGGAGTGGTAAGTTCTACAAATAGCCGCTATTGAAGTGATGTTTGTGAACAGCCGGTGTGGAGATGAGGTCTGTAAAAAGCCATCGTGAAGGTGAGGCTTGCAAGCAGCCGGTGTGAAGGTGAGTGCTGCTGCAGTACTTCCGGTAAGCTGGTTCTTAAGGTGACAGAGGCTGCCGAAAAGGAAATGTCTGCACTGCATTGAATGCAAAATACCCCTTACTCAGCTAAAAAGAAGCTTTCACATTGAATAAATGATAAACTACTTTATTAATTCATAGCATTTCTTCTGTATCCCTATCAACTTCAATTATGGCGTAGCACATGTACCTCTGCCGCTTCAGAATTTTCCTTTATTCACTTTTAGTTATGACGTTTTTTCCTCGCTGCTTATGCCGAATATTAAGCTTTGTTATGTGATTTATGAAGCCAATTGCCGTAGTGCCATATACTAGGACATGCCGTGACTACATCACATGTGCTACAGGAAAAACAGCCGACACACATCCTCAAATGTCCCCGACTGGCCACGGTTTCCTCTGCGTCTAACGCCCAGTTTGGTATTATTCGTGTGTTCTGATGGTGCTCTTAAGATTATTCAGCCGCTCTCCTGTCATCTATTTGCATCACTACACTGCTCTAACATAGTTCTTACCGCACTGGATTGCTCTGACGGAGCCTGTAACGTCATACAACTGCTTTGATTCTGTGTATGACGTTAGTGAGCTGTTCCGACTCTCCTTCGGACGTCAGTGAGCTGTTCCGACTGTGTGTCCTACGTCAGTGTGCGGCTCCATCTTTGCTTCTGACGTCATCGGACTCTTATAAAATCGGTGGGCTTTTCTGATGCTGCTTCCGATGCCAACAAAGTGTTCCAGCACTGTCTCTGACGCACACCAGAGGGGTGTCCTGAAGCTGTCTCTACCATACTCATTCTTTCTGTTCCTCTCTCTATGACAGGGACGATTAGTTCCGAAGATAATCAGCTGATCTGGGAGGACCCAGATGGGTCCGGCATCACCGTCGTCTCGTCCATCCCCGGAATGGTCGGCTGTGTTGGCTGCTGCACGATACCACGTGAATGACGTCACATCGCACTGACCAATAAACGTTCCGTCGACGGCTTCGGGGGTATGTGGCAGGACACGATGTGAGAAGCCTCCATAGATGGCCCATTCGTGACGTTGTTTCCATTTAAGAGTTAGCTGACCTGTAACACTTCTTTGAAAACTTTTGGTCAATTCCAGTGGCTTGAGCGCACGAGTGGAATTTGCCAATGTTCCGAAACGTGCAGGTGGTGCTTTTGCATAGTCTTGTGGTTTCAAAGTTGTGCTTTTCCATGCATCTTAACAAGCGAGTGGTCAACACCAAGCTGGCAGAATAGCGGAAGCGGTGTGCGGTGGCCGGGAGACGTTGGCAGTTGGAGAAGGAGCTCGGGACCGATCCTTGCGCTGTCATATAGAAATATCAGAGCTCAATGTTTTGCTGCACAAAGTGTTTTCGTTGTCTTGTCAGCATTTTGAGCATTTTGATTTGAGCATCTCTTGATCACAGCACCTTGCATGTTGTCAGCATCAGGACGGTGGCTGCATGCGCTGGGCCGGCGATGTTATCGCGCGTGTCCTGTCATTGCGTTGCTTCTCTTGCAGCATCCTTATTAGGAACCTCTTCAACCTGAAGCAACAGGCTGTGCCCTTGGCAAGGGCCTTGTGGGATCCCCCGGTGAAGTTCGGGGCACTCAAGAGAACACTAAGAAACTCACAGAACACCATATTTCTTTTTGGTGTTCTTCGGATATTTGTTTTGAAACTTTTGCGGTGGCTCTGCACCAAATCATGAAATGGGACGTACAGTTAGAGCCTACTACAATCGACTTGCAGCAATTATATTTCGGCGTGATGGCTATTACGTTCGACATGCGGCTATTTCGTTTATTCAGTGGTATAAAAAGGTCAATGGTAGCAGCAAACAGTGACGCAGTATATTTATAAACATTATATTAACTGATAAATATGTGAGAAGCTTATATAATCTCTGAGACTAGAAGACGTTCTCATTTTCCATATTCAAATCAAACCACACACAACGAGCAGTCTGCCCGTGATATGCTGAGAACACCATTCTCAGACGAGAATTCCAGTGCGTTGAGACTTACAAATGTATTCAAGTGACCAAGTGACAGATCAAGTGACAAATGATCACAAATGAATATTACCAAGATCAAGTGACAAATATATTCAAAACCACTTTCAAGACTCAGGAAGGATAATATTTTTCGTCTCAAATAAAACTAGCGAGACTGAGAATAGCAATTGGTCTCAGTTTTATCAGCCATCCTCAATTGAGACCAGTCCAAATTGTCACTCTGACTCTTCGCGGGTCGCAAATGTACTGGTGTAAAACCACTTCAAATTCTCAACAAACAGGTTTTTTCTCCCTGAATCCAGTTCACTTGATAATAGCTATTGGTTTCAACATTCGAAGCTATTACTCAAATAGGACTAGTTTCAGATTTCATTTCAGCAATGCATGCCTCAACTGAGCGTGGTTATTGGCATAAATGTCCCTTGCTGTTCTCATATGAAATTTACTCCAGGTTTAAATGCACGTTTGAAATTGGCATCGCAGCTAAAATAGGACAGATGAACAGTTGCCTTTTCCCAATATCACATGTCATACTATTAATGTACAGCTCTAGATTGCAGCACACTTATCGCCGGCGTCATATGCCACACATGCCGCTCATTGCTGCCTCAGAAGATAATATCCTGACGATGTCATTGAAGTCATTGAAGAGGAGCTGTGAGCATCACAACATTCTACTTATTTGCTCAATATATTCCAAAAATGTACCATTGAAACAGGCATGTCATTGCATCACATATCATCGCCGGTTGCATATTCGCTACGTCACTCGCAGACAACAATACTGGACTTCGACATATGCTTGGGCATACTGTTCACCTGCCCAGGCATAAAGGAGACACCGGGAGCACCAATGACTTACGCCGAAAGCAAGCTCAGGTAGAACGCAACTTCTTCGCCCATTGTTCTCCACGCCGCGCTCTGGGCCTCCTTTATCCCTAAACAGATATGTTGGAACAGCCCATGGGGAACGGAGGAGAAACTGCCACATGTATGGTCTCCGCCACCGCCAACCGTCTTCAACCGTGACGGGAATGTCGGATAGTGCCAATCGGCAGCTGGAGATAGTTCAGTGAGAATGTGCGAGAAATGTAAGACAGTAAGAGTCCCAGCTAATGTGCGGTTTGGGGAAGACACCTAATAATTCAACAGTGGGACGTAGCTTCACAGTGATTGCAGTGCGACGTGTCCAAATGATTACGGAGAACAATGGTAAGTTAAATCGCGTGGCATTATAGTCCTTTACAAATTGTCTACAGCTGATTAATATGCTTTCTTGAATTATATATTTGGTCAACTGCATGGCAGCAATTTCGAATGATCAAAATGTCACGCCTTTAGTGGCTACTTTGACTTGTGCAACAAGAGCTACAGTGAAGCGTTGTATTTTGTGCAATCGTGCTTTATTGCGCTGAAATGTATTAAACACCGTCTTTATTTGGGTATAAAATTGCTCAGCAAATAGCACAGCCGATTTTGCATGTGTTCCCCGAACCGAACAGCGGTGTTCGGAATACCGCACGTGTATCTGCACCTGTTAAAACAAGTGAAGCGTGTGTTGAATTCTGAATGCGAACTTAAGCATTTTAAGCCCACAGGCTGCACTTGGCAAGAGTGTATTCAGTAATAATCATTGGGGAACCGGCGCAGGAGAAAATGCACACCTTTGGGTTGGATCGGCACCCGTTCAGTAAACTTCAGTGTGCCCTCCCTCATTTAGCGAATTTGTCCACCGAAGGCACCTCTCCGAGGAAATGCGCCCCTTCCCCAATGGTAATTCCTGGATCCGCCCTTCCAGAGTGCAACCATGCGGGCTCAAAATGTTTATTAAGCCCGTGTTCGGAATTCAACACACACTTCACTAGCTTTAACAGGCGCAGGTATACGTGCCGTATTCCGAATACCGCTTTTCGGTTCGGGGTACAGACGGAAAATTTCCTGTGTTGTTTGCCGAAGACGTTTATACCCCGAATGAAGAGGGTGTTTAATACATTTGAGCGCAATAAAACATGATTGCACAAAATGACAAGGCTTCACTGTAGCTGTCGTTGCAAAAGTTATTAGTAGCTGTTAAAGGCGTAACATTTTGTTACGTTTTCGAAATTTCCGCCCTGCAGTTCACGATATCTATGATGCAGGGAAGCATAGTAAGCAGCTGTATACGATTTTAAAAAGAATATCATGTCATGCAATTCGACTTACCATTGTTCTCCATAATTATCAGCAAACTTCGGACCGCAGTCACTGTGAAGCTATAGCTGGGTAACTCCAGAAAGATTGCACAGCAATGGCGGCCGGACGCCGTTGGAAAAAATGGACGATGAGTCCAGCATCCATTCTTATGGTAGCTGCAACTTGATAAATCTTGAGACCTGCATTATTTCTCACGATGCCTTGATATAATTACGCATGAATCTTGAGAAACTTACTTGGTCCATGACATATATCCGCAAAATATAGGCTCTCACTGCCCAAAATCTGCACTCATTCAAGACCGGAGTCCGATAACTGTCCTTTCGTGTGCAACCTAACGAACATATTCTCAAATCGTTTTTTTCAGTGTTCTATTTTGCTTTATAATGCTCGAGAGTCTCTGAGTACATTGTGCGGTACAACCGTAGAAGGTACTGCCCCCTGGCGAAGCGCAAGTGCTGCCATCTGTTTTGTTGTGCCACCAGCTCAGTTTTATGGTGAACAAACATGCTCGCAATTAGGGTCGCACGGGAGGTTCGTATGGGTGAAGGTTTTTTTTTTTTTTTTTTTTTTTTTTTTTTTTTTTTTTTTTTTTTTTTTTTTTTTTTTTTTTTTTTTTTTTTTTTTTTTTTTTTTTTTTTTTTTTTTTTTTTTGTTTTTTTTTTTTTTTTTTAATAAACAAACACATATTTTCCTACAATTTTTCAAGCAGACGTTCTTCAAAGGCGGATCGCACAATATTCAATAAAAATAAGACACACGAGGTTCTCCTAGCCAGATGTACCATTTGACCAAAAGTACCATTGCCCAGCGGGATTCCTGACCAGCGAAGCTCCCCAGCAAGTGCGGCTATCTGATCAAAGGACCCATGACCAGAACAGTCCCTTGATACGGGACTCCAGACAAGAAGGGCCCCAGACAAAAGGCCCCTGACCGGAGGAACCCCTGACCAATGGAGCACCCTAGTCAGAATGGAATCTCTGACCAAACGGGTCACTTGTCAGAAGAGTTCTTGACCAAGTGGCCCTTCACAATCGACCATGGCCACAGGCCAGTGGAGCCTCCAAGTCGACCTCTGTCCAAGCGGGCTCCTAACCGGAACGGCTCTAGCCAGTGACGATGCCTCCGGACCAGTGATGGGACCCTTTGACCAGAGGAGCTCCTTAACCAGGACAGGGGCGGATACAGGGGGCATTAGAGCATGTCCCCACACCCGCCATCAAAAGGTGGCGCCAGTCCGGACGTGCAAGTCGCCACTGGCGGATCCAGGGGGGGCATTCCGGCCATGGTCCCCCCCCAAGCGCTTCAAAGGGGGCCATAGTGTCTTTTGGCTCCCCCCCCCAAATCAACAAAAGTAAACGGAATTAAAATGCAGTAACCTTTGCTGAGTTAAAAAAATAGCGCTCCTGGTGAAATAATCTCCAATTTTAAAGGTATTTTGTTATAATTGTTTGGAAGCACAATATGGTAGGATAGTAGATTCTGACACATCGAGGGTTCTATGCTGTTGAAGTTCTGCTTACAGCAAGAGATGACGAAATCAGCAGTTTCCTTATTCCTTCGTCAGATAGGTTCATGAAGTTTGTTTAGCCAGTAACGGGCAAGCGGACCCAGTGAGCCAGATTTCGAAAGCGGCATTTGAACAGGATGTTTTGTGCGAGTGACCAGTTGAGCCCAGTTGAGCAGCATGTTTCGTATGTTGGTGTTGGGGTTGCTAAGATGAAGACAGGCTACATTGACTGAATTTTTTCTCAAGAAGAATAGCAAGAGGAGGTACACTGGCGGATCCAGATTCTGACACACATCGAAGGTTCCATGCTGCTCAAGTTCTGCTTACAGCAAGAGTTGACAAAATCGGATCCGCCAGTGTGTATACGTGCACGAACGTTGACGTGGTACAAGACGTTGAACGTGAACGTGAACGTTTTGGTAAACAAGAAAAAAAATCCGGTAACATAGAAACGGTGGAGGTAGGCTGGGGCCTCTACACAGGCAATTATGTTGTCAATTTGTGTTTGTTTTTGTTTTTTTTTGTTTTTTTTAATGCTCCTCTTTGCCAAATAGTGGTCGAAATCCGGTGCTTTTAACCAAAAATAGTGGGAGAATAGGCACCCTTCAAATCCGTTCGACCCCACCCCTGACGCAATTCCTACGTACGCCACTTGGGGAGGGGAGGGGAGGGGCTGACGCCGAAAACCGAAAGTTGGCCCCCCCCAAACCGGTGGCCTAGATCCGCCAGTGGAAGTCGCCCATTCAGTATGCGTTCAGTAAACCCCTCCCATCGCTCAACTTCTTTCAGCCAAGAACGCCACTTTCAGGAGAAAAGGCCTTTGAGGTGAATGTCAGTCAGTATGTCCAAGTGCAACTTTGACCCTTGCCCCTCCCAACTCAGCGGTTTCGTTTCATGAAAAGCGCGGTAAAGCTCGTTTGCCACGGACGGCCGGAGCGAAACACCACAGACGGCCGGAGCGCCGTTTAAGTGCCGACCTAACAACCTCTCCCACACGCAACACTTCTACGTCCACATCCGACGTCATACCTACCATGACGTCATCCACAACTGGATGACGTCATCCACAACTGACCTAACACTCCGTCAATCACTGACAGCATGATGTTCCACTGCCGGCATCGAACATAAGACACTACAGCTGTTTCGACCCCCTCCCGTGACCCACGCTCATTATCGGGCCGGAGCGGCTCCTGTGGTGGGTGACAGCCCGCCACGGTCGGCTGACACAGTCTGTCACGTGCAAACCATCATGTTCAACTGTATGTTAATCGGGAAATTTACCGCTGCATTGATGCGTTCTTATTCAATGCTCATGTTTCACCCCGGTATCTGAGCGCAACCTTGTTGTCTTCCTGATCGCAGATCCCTGCCGGTGCTTTGTTCGTATCGAGATAATTGTGACATGTATGTGTTGTTGATCGGGTTGGTTCCTCGCGGTGGTGCTGGTGTGTGACAGGGACGGAAAGTCGATAAGTGCCCAACTTGGTCTGTGAAGTGAAATCATCATTATATTAGCTTATTGTGCGTTCACTGTGATGATCTCGTTGCTTCTGTTTCCCAATGATCGTACACTATCGTGCACGTGTGGTCGGTGCACGTGTGGTCGGTGCACGTGTAGTCGGTACTCGTGTATTGTGTACAAACCAATGGAATACAAGGTGTAGAGCGACCAGAAGGTTTACATGCAGTGTAAAAGATCGGCGAAGTCCTAAGTGGTAACCGCGGCACGCATGGCCATTTTTGGATACTCTCACTTCATTTCCCGCCACATACGCTCGCGGTCGTGGACGCTATGTTTATAGTTCAGTGCGATGTGACGTCATTGACGGGGCATCGTGCAGCCGCCAACACAGCCGAACACTCCGAGGGCAGACGGGACGACGAGTGATGCCGGGCCCTTCGGGGTCCTTCCCAGATCAGCTGATCATACTCAGAACTAGTCGTCCCTGCCATAGAGAGAGGAAGAAAGAGTATGATGTTAGAGACAGTGTCAGGACAGTCATCTGTAGTGAGTCAGAGACAGTACTGGAACACTTTGTTCACATCAGAAGCAGCATCAGAGAAGCCACTGATTTCAGAACACAGTGCAATGACGACAGAGGCAGAGTTGGAGCAGCATACTGACGTCGGAGACAATGTTGGAACAGCTCACGGACGTCATACAGATAATCAGAGCAACATTATGACGTTACAGGCACGCTGAAAACAATCTAGTGCGGTCAGAACTACGTCCGAACAGTGTGGTGATGCAAAGAGATGATATGGGTACGGCATAATAATACTAGGAGCACCATCAAGCACAAGATAAAACAAGAACAGATTGTTACACGTTGCGGAAGACTTGACCGCCGGCGACATTTGAGGATGTGTGTCACCTGATTTTTTTCTGTAGCGGAATTGATATGGTCAAGCAGCTTGTCTTGGTATATGGCACTGCGGCAATTGACATCACCAATGTTGTAGCAAAGCTTATGGTATGGCCTCAGCAGCCAGAAAAAGAAACGTCGTAAAGAAACACCGCACATGTCCATGTGTTACGCCATCATTGAAGTTGAAGGAGATAAAGAGGAAATGTATGAATTAAGAATTCCACTAATTCAGCTATTCATTAAGAAAGCATTTTTTGGAACTGAGTATGGGGATATTTTGCAATGCATTGCAGTGCAAACGTTTCTCCTCAAGCAGCCTATGCTACCTCCAGAAAAAGCCGATCGAAAAAGCTGCAATAGCAATCACCTTCACGCCGGCTGCTTGCATACCTCACCTTCACGCCGGCTGTTTGCAGACCTCATCTCCCCAACGACTGTTCACAAACATCACTTCCATAGCGGCTGTTTGTAGAAATCACCACTACAGCGCCTGTTTGCTAAACTCACCACAGATACCTGCAGACGTAGGAGTTGGTGCACGTATCGTAGCAGCACTGGCGTCCACCACCGCATCCGTCATCGTCATCGTCGTCGCAGTCATCACGATCATCGTCATCTCCGTCCCAGCACCAGCCACCACCAGGACACGTGGGTATTGTGCAGCAGCTCGGGTCATCGTCCCCGTCGTCGCAATCATCTCTGCAGTCGTTATCGGCCTGAACGATGACTAGTGCGCACAGCGCCAGCGTGAGAAGGAGGAGGGTACGCATCGCTGGTGGTCAGGTAGCACGCGGACTGTGACAAGGCTGCCGGTGGGCTATGGTTCAGCTACGGCTTGGCTCTGGACAGAGGTGACGATGCCTTCCAATATATACCATGCCCAAGGTTCGGCTAGTAGGCTCAGGCGGCTGTGGGTTTTCCGGATCGTGCTGTTGTTTAGCGAAGACAATGGGGCTTGACTACAGAATCAGAAGTTCTGCACCGTAGGTGGAGCAAAACATCTTTACGTTAGTGGCTTTCCGGTAAAGGCAGTTTTTCACGGATGGCATCATCGAATACGGATCTGCGACAGGCCTGGGTGGTGCCGGAAGAGCGGGAATATCCAGGAACTCGCTTTCGACTTGGTTGAGTGGGCAATCTAAAGCATTGTTTTCGTTTAAATAACGGTGATTCATGCGTTCTGATATCGGCGGTGATTTATAGGTGATGTTTACGTGATAAACCATGCCCAGGTTTTAAGATAGCAGTGCATTAGCAGCGAAAAAGTGATGTGAAAAAGTGATGTGAAAAATAATTGTTATTGAGCATGTTTCCATGGTACCTATAAAATGCCAGGGCATTGCCACGAAAGCAAATGCCAGTAGAAGTTGCCTTACATTTAGATACCCAGCTTATCTTGGCACAAAAACTCCATACTGAATGTTTTATGCTTGGCAAATATAAGCATAGCAACAATGATGCCAGTCAGAATCAAGTTGTACATTGCGATGTCCATTGTGGCAACGAAAGTGTGATGCTTAATGGGAATTGCAAAATTGCATGCAATCGATCCAAACCGCAAGCCATATCACAGGCATGCATACATGTTTGGAGCAGAATTATGGGTCCCTTTCACTCGGTCGCTGATGTATCCGCTATGCAGTTAATATTATATTTGTTTACAAAACATTCTGATGACTATCGCAAGACACCCCGGACCATGCCACTGATGCTTTATCTATGGACACCACCGTCGATGAACCACGCCGCACGTTTCCTTCGGACAACGCCATGGAAACCCTTTGTGTTTCGCCGAACCCTACTAGTCCCAAGACCAAGACCACGGCCCACAATCCGGAGCAGACCAGAACTCAATGGCGCTAACTCATGCTCGAACCGGACCCCGCACTGCCAATGTAACCCAAGTCCAACCCACCGAACCCTACTTCGACGGTACTTCGTACGTAGTCGTCAAGCCCTTCGACGAAGACGTTCTCTTCCGTCGTGTTCAAGTTTTTGGCCAACTAAGCAACTCCACGCCATTTGCGCCTTAGTCAATCCTGACGTCGAAACCTCTCCCAACGGCAGCCTAATTATCAGAACTCAAAGGCCTCTTCCGCACCACCACATTCTGTTGTAAATCTGTCACGATCACTCTCCACTGCAACTGCAGCACCAACAACACCAAGCATTCTCTTACTGGAGCTCCGATTCATGTTTGAAGTAGATATCCAAGTGGAGCTCAGGCTGCAGGGGTGGCCCACATCCGCCGCATCACATCCTTCAAAGATGGCCAGAAACGTGGCACGAGTCTCCTAGTCCTTGCCTTTATCTTACAACTCTCTCAAAGATGGTCCTCGCCGGTACCTCCATTACCAAGTCCAATTACAAAATCCACTGCGATGCGTTTTTCATTGTCAGCGCTTCGGTCAACGCGGTAAAACATGTCGCCAATCAGTCTGATTCCCAAAGTGCGGAGAGCCACCCATCATCACTCCACTTGCTCCAATCCAGCCCACTTCCTTAGCTGCCATACATCCGACCACCTGACCACATCAACTATCTCTCCGGTTTGGCGAAAGGGAAAATAACTTTGCGCCGGCATGGCCACGACCGGCGTCTCCCACCCCCAGACCCGATGGACCGTCAAGGCATCTCCCCTGCACCAGAACTTAAGCCCCGGCGGCCAGTGGTACCCCCCTACCCCTCTTGGGTACACCACTTCCACCCCGACACATGCTGACGGGATTCAGGGCCTGGTAGCCTCAGCAAACTTACACCAATCGCCAACACCACACAAGACAACCCCATCTCCACAACGAATTCCACTGCCGCGAGGAGTAGCCGACCCGGCAGCCACTCAACCGTTGAGCAGCCACGCTCGAATTGAGCAGGCCGCCCGGAAAGCCCGGCCCGTCCAGCGCCGGGCCGGCACCCACGTGACACCACCGACTGCTGCCGGCCGGCGGGCATCCCGCGCGGCTGTGGCCGGCCGCCGTGACCTCTCCAAGATCACCGACAGGCCGGACGGCACAGGCGGATCCACACAGGCCACCCATGCCCAGAAAACGTGCCCGTCCGACCTCCATGCTTGGCTCCGACATGCACCGAAATGTGTCGAAATGCACAGAAATATGGGTATGTCGCTTGCTATGCAGTGCACAATACATACAATGATGCAATAATATGCCATCAAACATACGACGTACGCAGAAGAATTCAGGATTCTCAATAGGTGTAAGTTAATGCAGAAATTAATCGAATTGTGAATCAATCTGAACCAAGCGAGCAAGTGCTGCCCCGGGATTTTCCACCCCGTCAGCTCAGTAATTGGTTAGAGCGCTGGCCTGCACGGGGATCCCCTGCCCTGACAAGATAGCATCCGAGACGCCTCACGCGTTCGGAGTTACCCCCGGCTGGGAGCGTCAGTTGGCAGTTGGCCTGTATAAGGTGTAAAACGAGGTACCGGGATGGCCGTGTAGGTGCATCAACGGCACGTTCAGCGTGCGGTGAAATGTCTACCGTATCACTGGAATTCATGGCTCGGATGGTGCGTGCGGCGAGGGTTCACGCAACAAGTTCTACTTAGTAATAACATCCTGGTCCATAAAGTCATCTCAGCAAGAATTCGAATCAAGTGTCTTTCCGGTCAGATCCTCACACCCCGTCTCGTTGGGGGGGGGGATGGTCGATAAATGCCACCGTCTAATCTCCAAACCAAGCGTCGCACGAAATCGAAAGAGGTATCATCGGAAAGCGCACGACGAGTAGGGTCCAATACGACCTCCAAAATTGTATCCCCAAAAGTGACGTCACTGGGTGATCTATATAGTGACGTCACTGGTGGTCATCATGTTTTTGGTTCTGGTGAGTTTATTTTAGGGGTTACTTTAAAAAAATGGATCAGAAAATGAAGGCCAAATCGACTATGGCCGTCAAATGTTTTCCTGCCCAAAAGTCAAAATGATTTGTTTTATAACTTTTAAAAATGTTGAATATACATTTTGTTTTTGGGGTGGGGAGTTCTAATTGGTAGAGCAGATGGCAGGACGTTGTTTGAAGTTAACTCGCTCTCCTAAAAAAATGCTTACTTCAGCTAGAATCTTCCATTTTAGGCCTAAGGGGCAAACATGTAAAATATTAATACGTCAACCCCCAAAAAAATCACAAATTCCTCCAGTGCGTTTCGTTGCATCCCTAAAGATAAACAAACGCTTGAAGTATCATTCAAATATCTTTATCCGTCAAAGCGTGACGACTGGTTGAACGTTTTTGGAGGTGACCTCACTTGACTTTACCTTCAATAACTTGTTGACCGTAGAATACCTGATACCAAAATTTTGACACAACATGCCACATTTATGTGGAGAAAGGTAGGTATGAAAAATTTCGGCACCATTTTTCCGTATCAGCGGAAGTCCTCAAGGGGGCGGGGCGTAAACAGAACCCCACGAGAGGGGACGGGATAAAGGTGTAAAAGATCATTAATCGTAATTCAATGATAACAAAACGTAAATCATTTTTCGGGGTAAAGGAATTGTTTCATTGCAACCATAATCATCTCAACACCTTTCTCTACTTCGTTTACAACCGAGCTCCTTCCAGCCTTGCCATCCCATTATGTGTTGACGAAGTCCAATATCCACAGCGGGCAATTGCTGCTTTCCGACATGAGTCCAGTGGTAGCCTGCAAAAACTGAACTGCCAGTGTTCTTTGGACGACAGTAGGACGATAAACACTACAATATATATATATATATCAATTGAGTGAGAAATGATTACTTTGATCACGAATGCAAAGACAATTCCCGACGTTTCGACTGTGAATCTTCATCGTCCCTGTGAACTCTTGTTTCCCCCAGCCCTAGGCAATAGCAATCAGTTGCTGGGGTGTCGCTTAGCTACTGCCTGCGCTATTGAGCTTTTGGCATCATATCGGTAGATCGGTAGCATTTAGGTGTCGAAAAATGAAGACTGACATACCTGGCCAGCAATGTAAACATGCAGATGGCAGCAACCACATATCATTCAGATACGAAGTCCGGATTGCGTATTTGCCACCAAGGTCGTAACCAAACTCCAGCATATACTCCATCACAGTAGGGTCACTGATGACACCTGGGGAAGCAATAGTATGCATTTAGTACAGCATGACTAAATTGACGCAAATGTCAGATATATCAGATCTATATATATATGTATATATATAAATATTTTGGAGTCAATATATATGTATTCCATAATCTTGGTGAAATGCATGGACCCCATGTTTGACAAACAATATATAATCCATAATTGCATGAACTCAAGGATTATACACTCTGGATCCAAGACTGAGAATACAAATTCCACACTGATAGTGAGTGGGGGTGATGTCAAAAGAGCCAACTAATGTTCAAACAGGTGCAAATGTATATGGATAATGCCTATTGATGAGATATTTGACATCATATTTGTTGATTGTATGATGGTGGTCATGCCAATATTTTATCTGATGCCTTTACCAGTCCGGCCATTCATGCTGCCAGAAGCTATAAGTGGCCATGGCTCTATGAGGTGTCCCTCCTCGGGAGACGTGGCCGTTGTCAACCACCCACTGCGACATGATCGGAGTCATGGTCATCCTCGCCCATCTCCCCTCTTAGAACTCAATCGCCCTGGCATCTCCGCGCGCCTTGAAAAACTCCACGTCCATGCGCGCCGACGTGCGGCAGTTTTCAGATGACACGCGCGTCATGGACTCGAACATCGCCATGAAAGGCGACCCGACTGATCGCGCCTAACGCGTCCCCGAGAGCCGTAAACTCCGACATGCCGTCGATCGTCCAGAATCACCAGAGATCCGCCGCAGGCTATTCAATGTGGAGACGTGCCACAAAAGTCGGTGTGGTGAGGCCCCGCAGGCATGCTTGGGGGACTAGCATGCTCATAGCTGGTATGTTTTTGGAGTGGCGCCAGGCCATCGCCGCGATCTTGGAGAAGGGTTTCTTCGTCGTGGCACCCCCGTTCTGTAGTCCACTCCAGAAATCTCGCATCGTCTCCGGCTCTATCAGGCAGGTTTCTATCTGTATACCCTCGTTTGTTGCATCCCGGAATTTCTAGATCCTCTCGCGTGTGATTGTCTGGCCGTGCGACACACTGAGGGCCATGACAAAGAACAAGTTGCGCAGCATTACGTAGTCAACTTCCACGTCGAACCCTGATCCTTCTGTCACTAGCGCCACCTTCACGAGTCCGCACGGGAAGCATGGGTGCTTCCGAAGGTGGGTTTTCGCCGCGGACAGGGTCGGCTTGTCCGGCGTTTCGAACGGACCCTTATGCCCCAGACTGCCACGCCTAGCCACGTAGTAGGCCGCCGCGCTCCCGAGAGAACACCCATCTCAGACGGCGGGTGAGGTCGCCTTCAGGTGGGAGAAAGGTACCGCGAAGGTCGACTTCAGGTGGGAGAAAGGGACCGCGAAGCCGAGAATCCACTTCTTCGCGGCTTCGTCCAGATCTTTCCGCTCGGCAGGCATTGTCACGTATTCCCTTTCAGGGAACGGGCAGCGAGCTTCCCCGGACTCAAAGAGAAATCCATGGATGCAGTCGGTGTGGTCGGTGAGGATATCGTCGAGAGGTGGACACACACTGTTCTTAAATGTATCCAAGGTTGTAGCCACTATCGGGCAGGGCTCGGTTAGGGGTTCGGCTAACGTAGGAGGGTTTGAAGGCCGAGCCCTACGCTCCGACATCATGTGCTTGAGAGTTTTCACAAAATCCTCCGGGTCCAGAGCATCTACCTGGCTCCGCGTCATTCTGGTAACATGAAAGAGACAATCCAGTGTCAGACTATATTAACTTGACAGTCGCTGGTGTACCGGGTGGAACGCGAGTGACTGGCCGGGCGGGGGGCAATATGTTTCCCGTTCACCTTCGCAAATAGGCGACAAATCGGGGCGACTTACAAATAGTAATCACTAATGCAGAAGATAAGTAAAAATAGCAGAGGAACGGGCTCCATGGCCTTCGGGATCACTTGTCAAATAATTGTCATTAGGTCTTCACACATATTTAAGAATTGCAAGACACTGGTCAAACTTATGGAAGTGCATTTAAAAGTTGCTCTTCAGAGATACTAACTATCAGCCGAGATACTGAACTGAGTGCTACCATGCCTACCACTAACTGAGGCTGCCCAACAGCTTCGGGTTCAAAATCCCAAAGTCTCCTGGGCCTCTTCTTTCGCTGACCTCGACCCCTTTGACTGACATTGCTCTCATAATCAGTTGAATCCAAACTTCAAGCGACTTTTCCAAGACCGGGGTGGTGTTGGGTGTGCGTTTGTAATGGGCACAGTGCTCAGGACGTTTTCCCTTCCGGCAACTCATCTGTCTATACATCTGAGTTGGTTGCCTTAGACAAAGCACTGAGTTTTAAAGAGACATGTGATGGCACGCTGCATATTATTTCCACCGATTCCCTCAGTAGTATTAAGATTCTGAATGCGGTTTATCCGTCGAACCAATTTGTATAAGATATTTTACATAGGCTTACATCCCTGACTTGCGCTGGGAAAACGGTTGTCCTAATTTGGATTCCGAATCATGTGTGAATCTGTGGGAACGAAGTCGCAGATGCTGCGGCAAAGCAAGGTGCACGGGCTCCGTGCACACGTTCCCTTTTGCCTCCTGCTAGGGACTTCTACTTGGCTGTCAAAGGTTTATTTTGAGGAAGTTGCAGGTAAGATGGGACTCATTAACCTTCTCTCCGGTCAGATCCTCACACCCCGTCTCGGGGTGGGGGGGATAAAACCCCCTCTAATCTCAAAACTAAGCGTCGCACGAAAACGAAAGAGGTGTCATCGGAAAGCGCTTGACGAGTAGGGCCCGACACCACCGCCAAATGCCCATTCCAAAAAGTGACGTCACTATGGGGGCCTATATTTTCACGATTTAAATCATGTTTTTGCCTCTGAAGAGTTTATTTTGGGAGAGATTTCAGAAACCAAAATTATTTGGATTCAGAAAAGGAAGACGAAATTGCCCAGGGCCATACATTTTTAGGCCACCCAAAAATCAAAATTGTATTTTTTGAAATTGCAAAGTTTTGAGTTTTAAAGTTTTCTTTAATTTTTATGTTTCTAATGGGAAGAGCGGACCGAAAAACTGTGTTCGAAATCAACCTGTACTAATACAAAATGCTTACTTTTGCTAGAATCTTCGATTTTAACTCTAATGGGCAAATATGCAAGTCTAATAAGTAATAAAAAACGGAAAAAAATACAAAATTCCTCGGGTGCGTTTTCTTGTGTACCTTAAGATAAGCACACGTTGAAAGTTTCATTAAAATATATTTATCCGTTGAAGCGTGACGACTGGTTGAACGTTTTTGGAGGTGACCGCACATGAACTTCGCTAACTCGTTGCCTCTAGATGATTTGACCTAACAATTTTGAAACGACATGCCAAATTGATGTGGGAAAAGGAATGCCAAACTTCGGCGCGCGGCAGCGCGCCGTTCTTTCACTATCCGCGGAAAACCTTAGGGGGGGGGGGTGCTTAACAACCCCCCCCCCCGAGACTGCTCGAGTTAACAAACAATAGTTTGAAAAGTGTAAAACTCTGTATTGGTGAGTGGGTTTCATCCTCACACTGAAACAAAGGCCACGAGGTGTCTGTGTCGCCTGCTATTGAGGAGTACCTATGCGATACACCGTTATCTCCTGAGTGGTGACGAGACGCCGCTTTGCCCCGGGTGCACCGCACCAATATCGGTGAGACACATTTTAGTCTCATGTCCACGGCTTGTCAACGAACGGAGACGTCACTTTGGACGTTCCTTTGTCTCGCTGCGGGAAGTATTAAGGGATGAGTCTGACATTGTTAACTCTGGGAACCTTTTTAAATACAACGAAGAATGGCTCTTAGATGCTCCTGGGTTTTAGACATTGCGTGTAAAGAAAGCATACGACCTTCAATATACCAGGAGGTGCTGAGTTGACATCAAAAGTAACGTTAAGGATTATACTTTATTGCTCAACGTTTCGGCCAGGGGCCATCGTCAGGAGTGATATAAAAATGTCAAGTTTAGCAATTGAAAAAAAGCACGCTAGAAAAAAAGCGTGCAAAAGACACGTGGAATGCAGAAAAGCCTCCTCAGTGGTGCAGACACTTAAAGAAACTCCAAACCAGAAACAAACTATGTCAAGATAGAATCCTCTGAGGAAGCCCGAGCCGATGGTCCACATACATATCGATACATACACTCACGCACATATACAGACATAGAACAATATAACGCGTAATACATAAAATATATTTTATGTTTATGTAATTTAAGTGATACACCAAGACGTCGTTTGCGTGTTTAGTTGCGGCCGTAGATTACGTATGTGTAGAGATTCGAGGACCTTTAGATCAGCGTTGTCCCTGGCTGTTGCTAGAATTTCTACTTTGAAGTTTGTGTTAGTGTCGCTGTGTTCCATGTTGGAATGTTTGTCGATCATGTGTTCGCCTGAAGGTGTGTATGCTCTTCGAAGTCTGGCATCTCCCAAGTGCTCATTGTACCTATCCCTGATACTACGTTTGGTTTCACCGACCTAAAATATTCCAAGACAGCGGTTGCACGTTATTTTATAAACTAAGTTTTTTCGCGTGCATCTACCTTTGAGCCCGTTGATACAGGTGTGGCACGCCCTACTGCCCTGCTGGTAGAAGAACGTGCCACACCTGTATCAACGTGCACGCTTTTTTTCTCGCGTGTTTTTTTTTCAATTGCTAAACTTGACATTTTTATATCACTCCTGACGATGGCCCCTGGCCGAAACGTTGAGCAATAAAGTATAATCCTTAACGTTACTTTTGATGTCAACTCAGCACCTCCTGGTATATTGAAGGTCGTATGCTTTCTTTACACGCAACCTTTTTAAATGCCTCTTTGAACTTACATTTTCTGTCATCTATACCCGCCATTAACCTACTGATGCAGACGTGGCTAGTGCGTTATGCGTCAGACGCAATTTTCGTGGGGACATCGGGGGCATCTCCAGTAAATAGAGAAAACAGGTAAGTTCATGATGTCGTTCAAGAACTCTGAAATGTGCGCCCGCGACAAGCGCGCCCGGATGCTCACTAGTGTGTGCGCGGATAATATAGTTACAATTTATGACACTCTGCCTCTATAAAATATGATGCAAGGTGCATTTATGAAAGTTAGATTGCGTTTAGACGTCAATTTCATGGCCACTTACAGTGATATATTGCGAATATTGTTACCTTGTGTATTGTCTTCTGGAACTATTTTCCACCATAGACGGGTGTGGCCGTCGCTTGATTGGCGCTAGAATGGCGGGTCGCTTGGTTAGCGCTGAGACGATGGGTCGCTTGGTTGGTGCCGAGACGGCAGGCCGCCCGGTTGACGGTGATGAGACGGCAGGTCGCTTGGTTGGCCCAGAGGCTGCAGTTGGTCGCCTCGTAGCGTTGTCGCACACGTTAGGCAAGCCCTCGGTGTATTGGGCCTCAGGAATCGGGGATAGAGCCAGCCGGCACACCTGGATGAATCGCTCGTCGAGCTGTTCCAGGTGGGTGGCCTTTTGCATTTTGCCAAACAGCCACATGTACGTGGCTCGCACCTCCCGCTTCGCACCACTTTCTTCGAGGGCGATCGCCAGCCTGTGCGAAATGTGCGCCCCACACAGGCTTATGATTGGTCGAGTGCCGGTTTCTCTCGTACTTACTGTGGTCCAGCAGTCTGTCAGGTACCTACGCACCGTCGTGCGACAGAAGCATGGAGCCATGGCGTGAAGGAGTAGCAAGCTTCAGCCCGACACCATCCGTGGCGGAGCCATCTTTTTGTCAGTTTCTTCGGTCAGGTCCCGGCTGAGCTGACCAAAGAAATGGGTAAGCGTTGGCGCCGTATGGCTTTCCGACACCACGTGTGCCAGTGGTTAGCTATCTTGCTCAGAGTCAGACTCCACGACGACTACATACAGCAGCGCTCGCCTGCTCACCATCTGACGGGTCAAAGATCCAGTGGCGTCGTTGTGGAGCGTTGCTTGGTGGCTCCTTGGTGGATCATTATTAGTTGTTATGGTCTCCTCTCTTCAACAAATCTGAAAGCCGAACAAGAACATTAATATTGGCAGAGTAATTAGCAGTGACATGGGTTCCATGCATTTTGAGATACCTTGTACAATAGAGGGCAGCACCATGCAACCCACAACTCACCTCAATTAATCTCCAATATTCTCTCGCCTTTTTGAAGTGAAGGCATCTACTTCAAACACAAACGCTTCTACTGCTGATGCGAGAAAGGTAACGGTAAGAATGAGGACACTCAAAGACAAGGTGTCACTGTCTAGATCACTATATCAGTGTTTCCATGTCACACTATCACACCACCTTAAGGTCACACAGTTGCTGGATAGCGTGCCTCCTCAGGTCCTTGGAAGTTCGCACTTCCGCCGATCTTAACGTACAGTCTCTGCCAGGATAGATCTTGGTGACTACACAAGCGATCCACTTGATCCGCGGGGCGTTATCCTCACGGATGAGAACAACTGAGCCAACCTTCAGCTTACCTTCAAACCAGAACTTCCCAACTGAAGGTGGCAGATTTATCGAACTGGCCCCACTTACATAATGTGCATGATCCACAGGAGGATTGACACCGACCTGTGAGCGAGATTTACTATCTTTGCGACAACATTTATTTATTTATTCATTTTACTAGACATGCCCTCCACATACCGTGGCTGTTATGGACAGTCTGGGCAGAGGTAAAAAAAGTCATCGTTCTGCCGTTTACTCCGGTGACACAATTGCTAACTGAAAGAGGCCCAGAGGAGACACAAAAGCCAGTGCTGGCACTGTTAATATGCCTACCTATGCACCTACTCTCATTCTCTCGCCTCACTCAGAAAGCACTTATAAAAGTGATAAAAATTAGCAAAACAAGTAAAAAAGAACAAAAAAACTTGTGCACCTTGTCCTTTTTGTCGCCTGAATGTTGGCGGAAATTAGGACAAGGATCTTGGCGAACGTTACGCTTACCGTCCAAACCGACGCGCCATTGCGTTAGCATGCGGCGTCTCCCGGACCGCCGGTGTCTCACCGGTGACAAAATGAGACACTCAGGAATGTTGTCGAATTTTGGTCGTGAGCTTGGCAAATGTGCTGCTGGCCCAAATTTGGTAGCGCCGGCGGAGATGGAAGCTCTCTGCTGAGCCAATGAGAATCGAGCGCATTGGGTGCTTGAGTTTTGCTTCGAAGGACGCGTTCTGTTTGGTCTCGTCTGTCTCGTCACGGTAACAGTTGCCTATCAAGTTCCTGCAACAGATACCTACCTAGGTGGTAGTAGGTGATTAAACTATCCGTTCAGGAGCCGATTTTTGCAGAGATATAATCCTGAGAGAAGACTAGGCATGCCAAATATGCCTGGATCTACTGGCGTGGGCTCAGATCCAGATGAGCCTCGACAAGAAAGCATGGGGATAAAAAGCCAGCAAAGAGAGCAAGGCCTTCAACTTCAAACTGGCTCTCAAGGCAGATTGTCCAGTGTGGTGAAAAATCCAAGGATGGTGGTGTGTGTAAATTCAGTGGTGAAAGAAGAAACCTGAAGCGGCACTGTGTATCAAAGCATCCATGGGTTAAAGAGCCATATCAAATCCGCAATGATTCATTCGGTGTTGGAGGAAGGTGGAGACAGGCATGGGAAATTGGAGGCGAGTCTGGTAAATAAGGTTAAAGGATTTGTACCTTCAGTTCAGTTATACAAATGTGCTAGTACTGGATCTACCAGGCCAAATTCTGGTAGGAAATTGCCCTGAGCTCTCACCAAGTTGGTAGGTAGAGCCATTGTATTTATCGGCTTGTATTACCTTTACACAAAAAATGGTTTCTTCATTAAGAAAACCTTTTCTGCATTGATTTATTTTGCAATGATGAAACAATTTCTCGAACAAACCTAAAAACAATAATTAGATGATGTTGGAAGGAATATCTAAAAAAATATCATATCAAGATCTTCAGATCAAGGCTTCAGAAGCCCCCTGAAGTGTGTTTTGTGTGCCATTGCCAAATTCTGAGAGCTATTGAGCTGGAACTTTCTAAATTTCCCTAAATATTCATTGTACACATTTTGAGACCATTTTGAAAATTTTGGGTGTACCGAAGAAGTGTCCAGGCAGTCATTTTGGGGGACATGTTGGTGCATTTCTCCCTTATTCATCCCCCTGAAATGCCTATGATTTTTGGGTATGAACAACAGCTTAATGTATGTGAAAGGTCATTCTGCATCGAATGACATTTTCCCCATCAAATTTTTTTTTTTAAATAAATAATTATTTTTTATACTTGGCATACCTAACGTTCGGTTGTAGGAGCTGACAAGAAAGTGACAGTGCCAAGGAGTTTTCAACCTCATGTTCGCGAGTAGTTTATAGAAGTGATAGGAAAGCGATGGCCTAAAGGTGAGTTCATTGTGTACACACATCCATTGTGTAAGTTTTTGTGTGACTAGTGTTGTTCGTGGAGATAAGCTAGTGCATGTTTCTTGAAGTTAGACAGCCTCGATGTGTTTGTTTCAGTAGGAAGTTTGTTATATGTAGTGGAAGACAGACGAGTAGTGAAATCTCCTGCGGCCCGCCTCTGTGTATGGCTGGCAGGTGCAGGTGGTCGTCTGCACGTGTATGACGGTTTCGCATGGCAGAGTTTTCAGTGATTTGACGGGCAATGTGCGGTGGCTCATCCATCAGAATGATCTTGTGGAGCAAAGTAAAGCTGCGAAATAGATGCAGATCAGCTGCGGTGAGGAGACCCGTTACGGGCATCAGAAGTACAATCATTGTAGTCGCGTGATCTCGATGCCCATGCCTTGGCTGCAGATTCGTAACTCGCATGCTTATGCTTTATTGTTTGCACGGTTTTGATGCGGTTTCCGGAAAACGTGTCACATTAAAACACCACCGACCACAATCAATCAGCCTAACAGCCTACGGAACAAAGATAAACAAGTACAACCACGCGAACATGTATGTGCAGTCCATGTCTTCTGCATTATCATATAACTATACTAACACATGTGAACATGGCGCGCTGCGCGAGAATACCTACCGAGGTTCTGCCGCTCCACACCTCACCAATCACTGCACCCACGGAGCCTCCATTGCAAACTAACACACGCCTTCAAAACTGTCCTTGTCGTCAACTCAGTATTGTTGCGCGCGGAGTAACACAAAATATAGTTCAGCACTAGACATGAACATCACGTGGCGCGGCGGTCGATCTACTTAGTCCAAGCTACTTAGAGGGGTCAAGGTCTCTTACACACACCAATCCAACCAGCCGTTCACTTGGCGGCTACAATCATATATCCGTAGACCTGACACGACTCTAGTGGCGAAGTTAATTATCATGTCTAGTATGTGGATGTTGGCTGCTGACCCGTTCCCGTAAACAGATATGCAGTAGCGGATATTGAATGTAACTAGGCTATTTACTATAGTGAAGGGGGTACTGGTGGGCAGATGGTGACGCAGATGGCTCAGGGCCAGAAGTAATCCATTGCACTTGCGGACCACAACAGCTACATGGGAATCCCACGACATGTGGCGATCAAATGTCACCCCAAGGTTCCTACACGAATGGCTCTCATCTATCACGGCGTCCCTAAAGCACCCTCGTATCGGGGTAATATTGCGAAGATTTTGACGCGATCCGAACGTGAGAAGCTGAGTTTGTGTCGGGTTTACCTTCAAACCGTTATCCAGGAAGTTGTCGTAGAGTTGGCTCAGACAGGTCTCCATCTGACATCAGACGTGGGAGATCAGATTTCGGACCGGACATGAGGACCTGGGTGTCGTCTGCCAACTGAGTGACGTGTGCTACCGGGACGTACAAGCTGAGGTCGTTCGAAAAGATGCAATAGAGGAGTGGACATAGTGATGAGCCTTGAAAAACACGTATGTTTTTAGGGAGAAAGGAGGAGAGATGCCTGTTTCTGGGTTTATCTGAAATGCTAACAGCCTGCGTGTTACTTCCCAATATATGCCCTAAACCAGTCAGTATCGATTCCATGGAGTTCTAGTTTAGTGAGCAGTTTGGTGTGGTCTATTACGTCCAAGGATTTACTGAGGTCCAGAATGCAAAAGAGAGCTACTTCCGATCGGTCCATTGCTGCTAGTATTTTGTCCGTGACTGATTGGTTGGATGGTTATTGGTTTTACGACACGTCAACCGTTGAGTCATATCGCGTCGCCAATCGCTCACGCCGATTGGTTGCGGGCGAAGAGTAGCGACAGGTGAGATTCGAACCCACAATCTTTCGATTGCGAGACGAGAATCTTACCCCTAGACCACTCGTCCCCCTGTCCGTGACTGAGATGAGGGCGGTTTCCGTAGAGTGGTGTGGTCTGAAATCGTGCTGAGTTTAGACCAGTAGGTGGTTTGAGCTCAGATAGTGATAAAGTTGTTTCTGCACTACCATCTCTGTGATTTTGGCGATAATCGGAACCAATGAGATGGGCCCAAAATTAGAGGGATCCGAAAGATGTCCTGATTTGTAAATGGGAGTTACTATTGACTGTTTCGAAGTGGGGTGGGAGGATATCAGCTGTAGTCAGGCATGTGTTTATAATGTATAATGTTGAGCAGAACTTCTCCGATAAAAAAGAACAGAAATTTGATAACCTTAATACAGATCCCTTCGGGTCCGCAAGCATCTATGCTTCTCATGTACATGACAATTTTTGCTAGCTGTTCGAGGGATATGGGCAGTGTTGGATTTTCACTTCTCAGTCTTGGACTCAGTGTATAATTTTTGGGCTAGCCAAAATATGGAGTGTATAACCTTGAGAAGCACCAAATAATGGAGGGTATAATTTTGGGATTTACCAAAATATGGTGGATACCCTAGAAACACTAGGTAGTGGAGAGTACGCATTTCCTAAAATTGAGTGGATGTTTCCTGGGATGAAGAATAAAACACCCTCCAATTATTTTATACTATGTTGCCTTTTGGGCATTATTTTGCTCACAACCTGAAAAGTAAGCATTTGCACAGAAAACAAGTGGTTCCATCATCTAAGTCACCTTCATAAACATGGTACTCCAAAAAACCTACCAGCCCATAATTTTGCTGTGGTGCTGTTAGCAGCAGTGCCAAGAATCTTGGCAAGATTTGTCGACAGCATAGCTGAGAAGTTTGGGTATTATTGCAGTATAAACTAACAACAAGGCAAGTTTTATACACATTTTACTCGTATTATTATGCTTTAAGGTGGCAACAAGACAAGTTTTTATACACATTTTCCTCCATGAAGGAAGCAAATGAGTTAGGTTTTGTTAGGTTAGGTTAGTTCAGTTGTTGAAGTTGGAAAATTTTTGGATTCTTTTAAGAATTGAAGTTATTTTTTTCCTTCAAAAGCAGCTAATGTTAGGTCAGGTTAGGTTTGGTTAGGTTTTTAAATTGTGAAATTTTTCAAAGAACAAATTTCTTTGCAGTTTTCTTTTTTATATTTTTTTTTTCCAAGGGGAGGTTATGTTAGGTTATGTTGCATATTTTATTTTTTAAACATTTATTTTTATGCTATGCTACATAACTCATAGCCCATTCTTGGTGTTATTTTGCTCACAATCTGAAAAGTAAGCATTTCAATGAAAATGCCGAGATTTCATAAAACACCTTAAAACACAAATTTACATATTTTACCTCCGTGAAGCATACAGAGAATGGGTACAGTTTGGTTAGGTTATGTTAGGTTAGGCTTTGATAGGTTTGATAAAAATGTAGGCAAATTTGTTTAAAAAAGGTTATTTTTTTCTTCAAAAACATTTCAGGCTATCATATGTTGGGTCTTTCCTTTTGAAATTTGAGAAACAAAATTGTTTGGATTTAAAAAAAAAAAAAATATGTCATGCATGGAAGGTTACGGGAGGTGAAGCTGGCTATGCCCCATCTTCTTTTGTTATTGTGAACATTACCTTTTAAGGTATATTAGTAATTACCCAACTTCAAGCCCTTTTTTGGGTGTTATATTCCCTCGCAAGTGAAAAGCATGCATTTGCAGAGGAGACGAGTGGTCAAATCATTTTCAGCACATTCATAAACATTGCATTAAAAAACGAAGTCCAAGGAATGAGAAACTACAGCACCAGATTTTCTTGTACTTCGCAACCAGACAAAAAACGAAAGAATGGACCCAACCTTACCTCACCTGGTCGAAACGCAATGGAAGGAAGAAGTAAACACCACGCGGCGGATAAATACGCAATTGTGGTTAATGGTATTTAGTGCGGCGGATATGGACAATTTGCATAGCCGGCGAGGAACTATGACCCAAGGCTATGTTAGTTTTTTGGATGTTTCGATACGGACCCTATTGAACAGCTATGACCTACAGAAAAGGCTAAAAAATAAATTGTGATAAGATAAATCCCCCGAAAAATTCAAGGAATAATTATTGTCTTCAATTATCTTAAATCTGTACTTTAGTATCTTAACTGTGGGCCACCCAGATTAAATCCACACAGTCAAATTTTATGTTTGCCGAGTTGTAGAATATCTGTGTCCGAGTGGCATAAACAGTATTTGTGTCACGAATATGTGGCGCTCTGAAACAATGTATGTCATGAAATCAAAAGACACCGAAATTTCTGGTTATCTGGTGGTCTATTTTGCCACAAAGTCTTAATAGCTTTGGAGAATGTCTTGGACGGATCTGGCAAATTTTCACGCGTAAATTTTACCTGATATCTTTTATTTAGATCGGCTGCGATTGCTTCAAAAACCCAGAAATGCACCTTTTCTCTTCCGTAAGCTGATGTAGAACATCCCAATCTTTAAGGAAGCATTCAAAGGCTAATTATTAATTGCCTTTCTTCGGAGTGGTTTAAAAAGCTCCCGAAAGAATGGGAGCTGGAGAGGCATGATTCACCCCCGGCCAAGAGCCTCTAAATTTCCAATCCGTCCCAGAGAGTGGTAGTTTTCTTTACTAGCCAGGCGACGCATGCAAGCTTCCTTCATTGGAAGGGGATTACTTCATGTTTTGAATTTGGAAGTCCAGAGATTATATCGTGTGGCAAATATAAGTAGTTGTGCAGTGCGCTGGTGTTAGGATGTAGGTATTTGGATGATTGATGGACCGGTAGGCGGGAAGTGAGACTCAAGGCCCTTAAGTGAGAGTAGTAATTGCTGTGGTGTGGTGTCGACCCGTCGGTGGGTGTCGTCCTACGTAAGAAATTAGGCTCAATTGAATTGTTCAAATTGAATGCCTCTCATTGCCATTGGTGTGGAAGGGTGAACTATGATAATATTGCGATGCCTTACCTATAGATAGATTGCATAGATGTAGGTCAGTTACCTAGTACGTACCTACCTACTAGGTAGGTACTTGGTGCAAATCTAGGTAGGTAAGTTTTACCTAGGTGCATCTGCATCCACATCAACATGCAAGTGCATATGCACCCAGTGGCATACCTACCTAGGGTCTTCATTAATGGGTGGCCCTGTAATGGATGAAGCTTTCTGACTTTGTTCTTGTTTGGACAGAATTGTTTGATTTTTTTTAAATTTTGAAGGCTGCTGAACACAATCATTTTCAGCAGACAAATGCTTTGGCGTCAAGGGCTAGTCTGCTTATTTTGGTGTCGGAATACATTATTTTTACTCCTATGGGTTTGGTGTCACTCCAGTGCACCTAAGCATGTATTCATGCACCTTGATTTTGCACTTATGAAGTGTTTCAGGATATTGTTGGGTGCACCCATCCCATTTGATACTGAGTACAATTTTGTTGTTTTTTTCCCTCCCACCTCATAAAAACTGCCATGCCAAAGCATGATTTGCACCTACTGAGATATTCGGAAAATCATTCACTTTATGCCTATCTAGTTGCGAGTTGTGTACTGCCTACTCCAGTTCTCCTTCTAGTTTTGGTCTTGCATTCTTCTGAGCACTTCTGGTCAGGTAATTTTTGTGTATGGAAAGTAAGTGAATGAAGGCACGTATGTTTGTTTATTCACTTGTACTAGGCAATTACATTTGCACCAGTATACACTTACTTGCACCATTATATTTGTATATATTCACTGTTATGGTCATATGCATAGTGATCCCAACTTTAGCTTCCATTCTGCTGGTATCCTGTCATTCTTCAACTCTAACAGGCATCTCATCTTCTGTTCTTTTCCTTGCATTCTCTTTGCATGTTTCTGCAGCCCTGGTAATCAGCTGAAATAACAAATGGACATTATTTTCAATAATGTTGCCAAGTTGATGTGTCAAGGACCCAAAATGATTACACAAGATGAAGATTATTAGAACTGGTGGATCTCATTCTCACTACTAGTCAAGGATCACCACATAGTCCTTTGAGCGTGCTGCTCTGTGGGCTATGCTAACAATTATCATTATTTGATAGTGACAGAACTAGTTGGGATTTCTTGTTATGCATTAGCTCTTCATCTGGTAGTTTGGCAGCCCAAGGAGTGGATATTTTTGGGAGTGTATAATTCTTTGGACAGCCAAATGTCCAAAAAATGGCCATTTTTCCAACACTGGATATGGGTGATATTTTATAGGAGCTGGTAGAGACGCGCGATAGCCGGCAACTTGGAGGTGTATGTTCAAGCATGTTTGCCTGGCGTTTGACCTCTGCTGATACTTTAGGTCCGACACTAACAAAGTATTGATTTAGCTGCTCAGGTAGGACCTGAGGTTGAACTCGGTGAGAGCCTTTTTGGTGTCGATAATGGGCTTGATAGCGCGCCACGCAGCTGATGGGCCTTTCTGAGCTATCTTTCCGCTAATCTCGTCCCTGCAGTCAGCTCTAATAGCTGAGCGAACTTGTCTGTTAAGTACTTTGTATGTGTTTCTGTCTTGCAAGTGCAAAGCTTCATTTCGCCGATGCATGAGCTGTTTGGAAGCTTCGCTAACATGATGTGCTTTTGCGTTCCGAATTTTGATGTTTCTGAGTGGCAGGTGCTCGTCGAGAATAGGTGTCAGCAACCTCAGCAGGGTGTCCCATTTGTCAATTATTGAGATGCGACCAGTGACATGGAACCAGTCGATCTCACCAAGGTCAAGGTCAGTTCCGAGGTATCCACTCGTCCAAAAGAACGTGACTTTATCGCTGTGTTAACTGAGGCAGGCCTGTTTACTTTAATCGAACATATTATGCATTTGTGAGGACTGTAGTGGCAGAAACTCACTCTGGTTCTGCCGACAGAAATGGGCGCATTTGTTATGATGACATCCAATAAAGAGCCAGTGGAGAATGTAGGGCGCTTCACTGTCACGGTAAGTGAATAGTTCCTTGTTATGATGAGATACAATAAAGAGCCGGTGGCGAATGCAGGGCGCTTCACTGTAACGGTAAGTGAATAATTGCTTTTAAGCTCAAGGTGTGTTTTGCTGGGGCTATTAGCCGTGTCGAGGAGGTTCCAAGTTAGATCACCTGCGAGGTAGAAAGTGCCGGTAAAGTTGAGTGTCGCCGATTGAACCTGTCTTTCGAGCTCAGCGAAGTTAGCATTTAAGGCAGGAAGAGTGTTACGAGGAGGACGATAGATTTCCGCCAGAATGAAATACTTTCCGTTTTTCCCTTTGGCTTTGGCCCAGAGTGATTCTAGTTTGGATGTTCAGTTTGGAAGCGTAGCAATATTCAAAACGGTAATAGTTAGCGCTGACTTGGCGATAATCGCCACCCCACCGTAACCGCTAGAGTCGGGCCGGTCCGCGCGTTTTACTTGGTAACCAGGGAAGTTAATGAGACGCGTGGGGGTGCTAGGTCGGTGCCAGGTCTCAGTCACCACAGCTAGGTATAGACAGCAAGAACGAGGGTCGTGGTGTAGCTCAAGTAGCTTAGGTTTGATAGATTCGGCATTGATGAGTCCCAGGTGAAGCTGCCCTTTGCGCTGCTGAGCTGCCACATGGCTTGTTCCGCCCCGCGATCCGTGTCTTCTGCCGCCCGTGGCGCCGCGCCCGTCCCGGCGTGTTTTCTTGGGCGCTGTTTTTGTAACGGCGACGCTCCCCTCGGTCGGGCTGGCCGTCAGGGAGTGGTGAGACTGTCGACTGGCGGGAGCGAATGCCGCGGCGGTGATGACGTCACGGACGGGACGGCTCCGTGCCCGCTGCGAGCCCGGGTGACCGGGGGACGTGATGGCGGTTAATATTTGAATCAGGGCGATGGATAGCAGCAGCCTGATGATGTCCGTATGCATGATGAAAACTGGTAGGGCTGTAGATAGACGATGCAGAACACTATTGCTGGAGACACAGGAATTCCGAGCGGCACCAAGGCGTCAGTCAGTTCATTGCTTTCTCCGCTGCAGTGTCGGAAAGAAGACTAACAACGGGCAGTAGCTGATGCTTGATGCAAGGGAAGTCACTGTAGAGAAAGGCGCTGCCACTTCTTCACTCACTCAGTTTTTCAGGCGTCAATCACTGTGCTGTGCAACTACCGTCAAGAATAACCAGCAGAAATTTCCACTAATGAGTCCAGTCACTTCGCGCACGTGTAGCGTATAAGTACGCCGGTTTTGGTTTGATATTTCACTTCTTCTTTTTTCTGGTACACTTTTCACTCTTTCTGGTTCACTTCTCACTCACCCTATGAGTTTCACACACCCTATATACAGAGGCAACAAAGAGGGCGAAGGAAGGGTTGGGCGAGCGACCGAGACGCACCTGCTCGCGGCGCAGCGCTCAGGCCAACTGGCAACATACCTCATGACCGCTGCCACAACATTTACGGCACAATTTACCACAATCTCTAGCCCAATGACCCCTCTTAAGACACTTAAAACAGCGTTCTGCCGTCCTAATTATCCAGAGTTGCTCAACCACGTTCATTGCCAGCAAGTCCCGGCCCTTTTCTGACCTATGAGGCCTGCGGCAGAAGCCACAGCTGCTGACAGTGGTTCCAGTAGGGTGGAGAGCATCAGCAGCTGCAGTTCTAGGAACCATGTAGGGTCCATGTAGGGTTTTCTCCCCGCATGTCGTCTTCCAGGCTCCAGCTGGCTGAAGACACTCGAACGCTGGCGGCGGCTTATCTCTTTGGTGAGGATCTCCTGCAGCCAGCTGAGATCACTGCTTTCCTGCACCTTCTCTTGCACACTCCAGGCACACATCCTCAGGCAGTTTGGACAGTATCAAGGGACAGCACACAGTGTGCTGGACAGCACACCATATTTATCACCACCAATGTCCAGTGACTCGAGACTGCGGACATGCGCAAGGAGGTTATCTTGGAGGCGGCGGAGAGATTGGACGTCTGTGGATCGAGGAGCTGTAAAAGAAAGGAGTTGTTGAATATGAGCAAACACAATGCGCTCAGACCTTCAAAAGCGACTAACCGGAAGGTCACATGCCACATCATGGTTTGCAGCAGTCAGAGACAGACCGGATATGCAGGACTTGGCCTTTCCATGGACTACTGTGAAAAGATAGCTTGGATATCTTAGGCGGATCAGACGCATCAACCACTGTTGTGAATGTCTCCCAAAAGTTCTGCCACTCAAGCAGGTCACCTCCAAACTTTCGAAGGTCTAGCTTTGGCAGTCTAACATTTGCTCCCTTACTGCAACACACTGTTCCTTCATGATCAGAGTTCTTCATGACCCTGTTGGCTTTCAACAAAATGTCAAGTTTATCCCTGAACTGTCCAGCTTCATCAATCTCGCACTCCTGAGGCATGTAAGGTGGGAACAGAATATACTCGTGTTTCTCACTTCATGATCGCAGGGCAAATGGTTGCGTGATGACCGCACACGTGAATCATATGGTTGGGACACTGGTCCGGGGTCAACCTGATAAGACTGTCCCGTAACGTATCACTGTGAAGGGGCGCAGCACTCCAATAATTCCTGTTAAACGGCACAGTCTATCCACGATTACTGTTAAACAGCACAACCTACGTTCCCAGTCACTCGCCATGGCGAAGGCAAACTGGAACATACTTCGGTGACCGACTGTACCTGTTGTACATGCGACGTGTCTAGTGCGACATGTTCCTCTACTATGTACCCCACATTTGTTCCCGACAATTGCCATTAACTGCCCTGCTTATATATATATATATATATATATATATATATGCATAACACGGAACTATTACTCTATGTTTATTCTTCATATACAGAACATTTCAACCTTTAATTGCTTTCTTTATCCTTGAAGATAATTTGTTTGTTTTTCCACTACACGAATCGTAGGCGAATTTCTTAATGTTCTATCGTTTGACACGTCACCATCGCCAGTGGGTATGAGCCTCCGATCATGTCATCCGTGCAAAGCCAGCCCTCAATGGTAAGCCAACTCCGTGGAAACGCTTTGTCACACACACGTCCTGGAACTTCCAGAGTCTGTTGACACATTCCATTGTCTGTAGCGAAAATGCAACGTGATCCGGAATGCCCACCACCGCCTCAACCTACCACACGAACGTTGGCCATGGTATATATTGGAAACCATCGCCACCTCCGTCCAGAGCCAAGCGGTACCTGAATCACAGGCCAACGGCAGCCTAGTCACAATCCGTGCGCTACCTGATCACTAGCGATGCGTACCCTCCTCCTTCTCACGCTGGCGCTGTGCGCACTAGTCATCGTTCAGGCCGATAACGACTGCAGAGATGATTGCGACGAAGGGGACGATGACTCAAGCTGCTGCCCACGACCCACGTGTCCCGGCGGGGGCTGGTGCTGGGACGGAGATGACGATGATCGTGATGACTGCGACGACGATGACGATGACGGATGCGGTGGTGGACGCCAGTGCTGCTACGATAGTTGCTCCCGCTCCTACGTCTGCAGGTATCCAGTGTGGTAAGTTCTGCAAACAGCCGCTGTAGTGGTGAGTTCCACAAACAGCCCATATGGATGCGATGTTTGTGAACAGTCGTTGGGGAGATGAGGTCTGCAAGCAACCAGCGTGAATGTGATGCTTGCAAACAGCCGATGTGAAGGTGTGTGCTATTGCAGCTTTTCTGATCAATTTGTTCTGGGGTTGACAGCGGCTGCCTACAATGCAACATTGCAACAAACATTCATTGCAAAATATCCCTTACTCAGTTCCCCCCCAAAAAAAATGTTCTGAGAAATAAATGAATAACTGGCATTTTAATTCATCCGTTTATTCTGTATCCATTTCAAGTTCAATCATGGCGTAGCACATGGACCTCTGCCGTGTTCGTCAGAGGTTTCCCTTATTCACTCTTAGTTGCGACGTTTTCTTCTGACTGCTGATGCCGTGACCTCAGCCTTGCTATATGATTGGTGATGCCAATTGCCGCAGTGCCATTGACTAGGACAAGCTACCGTGACCATATCACTTGCGCTACAGAGAAAACAGCTGACACACATGCTAAAGTGTCGCCGGCTGGTCAAGGCTTCGCAACGTCTAACAATCTGTCTGGTCTTAATCGTGTGTTTGATGGTGCTCTTAATATCATTATGGCGCTATGTGAATTATTTGCATCACCACTCTATTCTGACGTAGTTCTAACAGCGCTGGATTGCTTTGACGGTGCTTTGACTTTAACGTCATAAGGCTTATCTAATTATCTGTATGACGTCAGTGAGCTGTTCCGGCTCTGACTCTGACGTCAGTGAGCTGTCCTGACATTGTCTCTGACGTCAGTGTGCTGCTCAAACTCTGACTCTGTCGTCATTGAACTGTTCTGAAATCAGTTGGCTTTTCTGATGCTGCTTCTGATGTCAAGAAAGTGTTCCAGCAGTGTCTCCTGACAATGCTGTGTCCTGACGGTCTCTTACTGCTGCTGTGTTCTGTGTCTGCTGTGTCTGCTGTGTCCTGCTGTGTCTGCTGTGTCTGCTGTACTGCTGTGTCCTGACGCTGTCTCTAACATCATACTATTTCTTCCTCTCTCTATTATGGCACGATTAGCTCTGAAGATTATCAGTTGATCTGGGGAGGACCCCGGTGGGCCCGGCGTCACCCATCGTCCCGTCCGCCCCCGGAATGGTCGGCTGTGTTGGCGGCTGTACGATACCCCGTCAATGACGTCACATCGCACTGACCAATGAACACTGCGTCGACGACCGCGTGTGTATGGCGGGAAGTGGAGTGATGAGCATCCCAAGATGACTGAGTGCCGCAGTGTCCACTTAGTACTTCGCTGATCTCTTACACTGCATTTAAAACTTCTGGTCGCTTTACACCTTGCATTCCATTGGCTTGTACACAACACACGTGCACCGACCACACATGCACCGACCACACCCGCACCGACCACACGTGCACCGACCATATATGCACCGACCACACGTGCACCGACCACACGTGCACCAACCACCCATACACCGACCACACATGCACCGACCACACCCGCACCGACCACACGTGCACCGACCACACGTGCACGATAGTGTGCTATCATTGGAAAAGAACAGCAACGAGATCATCACAGACAACACATCAGAAGCTAATCTACCAAATGATGATTTCTCTTTACAGATCAAGCTGTCGAATTTTCCTCCCTGGCACACGCCAGCACCACCGCAAGGAACCAAACCGCTTAGCAAAACATACATGTCATAATTCCCTCGATACGAAGAAATCACCAGCCGAGGTCTGCGCTCATGAAGTTAAGAACGCTGCACACGGCTACCGGGGTGAAACACGAAGGATCACTTGAGCGTTGAAAAGGAAGACATCAGTGGCGAGCATGCAGTACATCTCACATTTAACATATGGTTCAGCATGGTGGTCTGAGGTTGGTTGGTCGGTCGCATAGTGAGATGACTGCGGTTGGCAATGGGAAACTTTTGGGCTGACTGCTACGCAGTTCAGAGAAGAATTTATCGTTCTATATAATTTAACGCCTGACCGGCCAGCACTTCACTTTCCACTGATGACATGAAGGCCTTCAGTGCATATAGTATACATGCATATATGCAACAGCAATAGTTGCAATGAGGGGGCCTTAGTTACGTATTAACGTATACCTACATACATACATACACACACACACACACACACATATATATATATATATATATATATATATATATATATATATATATATATATATATATATATATATATATATATATATATATACATATATATGTATATATATATATATATATATTATATATATTTAGATATGTATATATATATATATATATATATATATATATATATATATATATATATATATATATATATATATATATATATATATATATATATATGTGGTGTTGTTGTGTGTGTGTGTTGTATTATGATGTAGGTGTACGTTAATACGTAACTATATATATATATATATATACATACAGGGCATTTTAACTTTATCTGATTTATTTGAGGTGAAGAGCATTTTTTTTAGTGGGTAGACTAAACAAATCGAGGGCGAATTATTTTACATGTTCCATCGCTTGCCGCGTCATCAGTGCTTGTGCCCATGAGCCCCAGATCATGCCATCCGTGCAAAGTCTTCCCTCACTGGTAAGCCAACTGCGCGGAAACGCTTTGCTACTACACTTGCAGTCTGCAGACAAGTCCCATTGTTTGCGGTGAAATTACAAGACTATCGGGGAATCCCCTCCGCCGCAAGGACCTACTATGGGAACCCCGACTATGGTATATATTGACGGCAGCAGCCAACAGTTGCAGAAGCCATCGTCACCTCCGTCCAGAGCCAAGTGGTAGCTGAACCACAGCCCACCGGCAGCCTTGTCACAGTCCGTGCGCTACCTGACCACCGGCCATGCGTACCCTGCTGCTGCTCACGCTGGCGCTGTGTGCTGTGGTCAGAGGTCAGGCCGCCAGCTGCAGCCAGTGCGACGAGGGGGAAGAGGACGACCCGGGGTGTTGAAAGGGACGACCCGGGGTGTTGAGACCGGGAAGAGGACGACCCGGGGTGTTGCCCGCAAGGCTCGTGTCCCGGCGCCGGCTGGTGCTGGACCGGACCTGGCCGAGAGGACTGCGACCACGAGTACGATGAGGGATGCAGTTTTAGACGCAAGTGCTGCTACGATAGCTGCACCCACTCATACGTCTGCAAGCATGCGATATGGTAAGTTGTGCGAAGAGCTGCTGTAGTGGTGAGTTCTACAAACAGACGCTATGGAAGGGATGTCTGTTAACAGCCGATGGGGGATGAGGTATGCAAACAGCCATCGTGAGGGTGAAGCTCGCAAGCAACCGGTGTGAAGGTGAGTGCCGTTGCACCTTTTCCGATCAGCTGGTTCTGGAGTTGACAGAAGGTGCCTGAATATAAATATTTGCATACATTGCATTGCATCGCAAAATATCCCCTTACTCAGTTCCTTAAAAATAATGATATCGTAGTGACTAAGTGAATATGTTACCTTCATAATTCTTAAACTTCTGCTGCATTCCCCTCAACCGCAATGTTGGCGCAGCTCGCATTGCGAGCTCGGAACGGCATACTGCATCACCTACGCTGCAGAGAAAACAGCTGACACACATCGTCAAATGTCGCCGACTGGCCACGGTTTCAACATCGTCCAACGATCTGTCTGGTCTTATTTGTGTGTTCTGTTAGTGCTCTTAATATCAGTATGCCGTTCCCATGTCATCTGTTTACATCATCACACTGTTCGGAAGCAGTTCTTACCGCACTGGATTGCTCTGACGGTGCCTGTAACGTCATAAGACTGCTCTGATTATCTGTATGACATCAGTGAGCTGTTCCGACTCTGCTTCTAGCGTCAGTGAGCTGTTCCGACTGTGTCTCCGACGTCAGTGTCTGCTCCAGGTCTGCCTCTGATGTAATGGGACTGTTCTGCAATCGGTGGGCTTTTCTGATGCTGCTTCGGATGTCAATAAATTGTTATAGCACTGTATCTGATGTCAGAATGCTGATCTGACGCGGTCTCTAACATACTCTTTCTTTCTCTCTCAAAGACAGGCACGATTAGTTCTGAGTATGATCAGGTGATCCGGGGAGGACTCCGATGGGCCTGTCATTACCCGACGTCTCGTCTGTCCTCGGATTGGTCGGCTGTGTTGGCGGCTGCACGATGTCACGTGAATGACGTCACATCGCACTGACGAATACAAATTGTGTTAACGAGCGGAGGTGTGTGTGGCGGGAAAAGAAGTGATCAGCCTCCAACGATGAGCAAGGATGTCGCGGGTTCTATTCAGGAGTTTGCTGATCTTTTGCACTGCATGAAAGGTGCATGTCAACGATGCACCTTTCACTCTTGGTTTGTGCAGCACACACGTGCACCGACCACACGTACACCGACCACACGTGCACCGACCACACGTGCACCAACCACACGTGCATCGGCCATACGTGCACCGACCACACGTGCACCGACCACACGTGTACCGACCACACGTGTACCGACCACACGTGCACCGACCACACATACACGATAGTGTGCCATCATTGGGAAACAGCAGCAACGAGATCATCACGGACAACACATAGCAAGCTAACCTTGTGGTAAATTAACTTCACAGACCAAACTGAGCGCCTATCGAGCTTCTCTCTCTCTCTGGCCCACACCAGTACCACCACGAGAAACCGACTCGCTCAACACAACATAAATATCACCATTTTCTCGATCAGAGCAAATCACCTGCTGGGATCTGCGACCAGGAAGGCAACAACACTGCACTTCGCTACCGGGGTGGATCTTGAAGGATCACCTGAGCCCTTAAAAGGAAGGTGTCACGTTCTGCAGCGAAATTAAACTACGCTATGCGCCGAATGTTTCGCTTTTCAATCCAAATCCCGAGCTTCATTTCTGGAACGAGTTTGGAAACTGGCGACAATCACCAAAAATCTCCCTGGGTAATCACAGATCACATAATGATGAGTTGGAAGACGTACGGATCATATACGGATTGTCACTGACAGCGCGATGATTAACACGTCGATCCGGTTATCAGCGACGACGTCATTTACCTCACAAACCAATATTTCGCTATGAACTATACACATAAGTGTTATGCATCCCACCCTAAGGTTTTCCGCAGATAGGGAAAGAACGGCGCGCGGCAGTGCGTCGAAATTTGGCATACCTTTTCCCACCTCACTTTGGCATGTTGTGTCAGAATTTTGAGGTCAGGTCATCTAGGGTCAACGAGTTAGTGAAGGTCAAGTGAGGTCACCTCTAAAAAAGTTCAAACAGTCGTCACGCTTTAACGGATAAAGATATTTTAATGAAACTTTCAATGTTTGCTTATCCCTAGGGATACAACAAAACGCACCGGAGGATTTTTTCCGTTTTTTTATTACTTTTTAGTGTTGCATATTTGCTCATTAGTGTTAAATCGAAGATTCTGACTAAAGTAAGCATTTTTTTTATTAGACTAAGTTGACTTCGAACACCGTTTTTCGGTTCGCTCTACCCATTATAAAAATAAACATTAAAGAAAACTTTACAACTCAAAAGTTTGAAAATTTCAAAAAATACAATGTTGATTCTTGGGTGGCCAAAAATGTTATGGTCCTGGCCAATTTCGTCTGCCTTTCCTGATTACAAATAATGTTTGGTTTTTCAAATCTCCCCCAAATTGAACTCCCCAGAGCCATACACATGATGTAAGTCGTGAAAATCAAGGCCCCCTAGTGACGTCACTTCTGGATGAAAGAAAATTGGGGGTGGTGTCTGGCCCTACTCGTCGAGCGCTTTCCGATGACACCTCTTTCGTTTTCGTGCGACGCTTAGTTTGGAGATTAGAGGGGGGTGTTTATCCCCCCCCCCCCGAGACGGGGTGTGAGGATCTGACCGGAGAGACGGGTTAAGCCTTCTCTCATACTATGCTGATTTGGTAATATGCATAATCATTTCAAGTTCGTCAGAAACAAAGTCACGAGAAGATAGTTCTGACCTCAGGATTGCTAAACACCTTACCTACTCAGTCTTTTCCAGGAACTTTTCCCATTTAAACTCGGTCTAGCATGCCTAACACTGAGAGCAAGTTAAAAAGTCCTCTGGCTACTTACGTCAATTCATAATACTCGCCATCTCCACACATCAATGAAGGCAGGACGCGCGGTACACGCACAATTAACAAAGGTGGGATGCCTCAACATATGGCTCCAGTAGAAACGCACAACAGCGAATGTCGCCCGCGCGCCAGAAATGTAGAAGCCCGCCTGCAGGGAAGGGCAGACGAAAACTCACACATTACCAATATATTCCACTCATGATCGCTCAGAAATCCACTAAAGTTTGAACTTGTTGACTTCTTGCGAGGTATGTATAGTACGGATTGAGGAAAATGAGACATGGAATGGAAGGCATGATACATATTCGTGTAATGTTTGGCTAGTTGCTCGAGAAGTTGCCCGATATAATAATAAATATATAATATCCAGCAAATGGTCCTTCAAACCATTGGTCCCTAACGATACTATTCCTTTCTCGTTTGCTATCCTGGGCTCATTACTCCTTGCTTTGCTTTGTTCTACCACTCAACCTTGCACAGCTACACACCCATCGCAGACCGCAATGCATCACACAAAATCGCTCATCACACCACACAGCAACAGCCGATATCACCACCACGGCGGCAGGCTGGTTAGACTCACAACAACAAGAACGAGGGCGAAAGCGACCCGAATGAGAACAAGTTCATTAAATAAATGCGAGTTTCTTGGATCATTCTTGGATAGCTTGCTCTTGACAGTGAGTGAAGCAGTGTGGAGCTGTAGGTTCTTTTCCACATTAATTAATGAACTCATTTTAGTCTGGTGGGGAGGAGGGCAAGCTGCCACAGGAATTACGTCCAGTTACACGCTTCGTTTCTGTTTCTAGATACGATATGTGGTTATGCCTCAAAGGATACCAATGTATTAGTGGAACGTCAGTATCTTCTAAATTGCCAGGCGTTGATCATCGTAATCTCATAAATATTATGCCTCATTGTACATTTCCCGCGCTAATGCAGTAGCTAAGGACTGCCGACTGTAGCGGGGCACTGTTGAAGCCTGAGGTACCTGTGTAGACGATATAAGCACAGCTAGATATCCTGAGAAAACAACAACATGAATCTAACTGGATTGGAGACATTTTCAACTTAAAGAATCAAAGGTTCGATTCCAATACTTTCCGGGAGGGAAGATAACACATTGCATTCATGTCCGGTCCAAAAGTGTTAAATTACCCTCGAGCTTAACACGCGCCCTGGAGGGTCTCTGACAATTAAGCGCACTGGGGAGGGGGGGATTCCGGCCCCTTAAGATCTCGGCTCCTATTATAGCTAGAGTAACGAAATCTTCAGGGTAGATGTATATGGTGGTGATCTCTGTTGTGTGCAAATTGCATGACCTTAGATCGATAACTTCATATTATCTTCTTCATATATTATACATTCGATATTTTCGATATATATCTCGATTTCGATATATATTCGATATCTTCATATTTGGCTTGTTTTGCGCGGTTTGGATTAACATGGTTATGGATCGCTGCAATTGTATTTAAAGGCTCAAAAATGGGCATCAATGATAATTTGGACATAATTAATGATACAATAGAAATAATATATCCGGCATTTGACCTCAGGTCACCTATATATCAGTAATGCGCGCTAAATGACCAACCTGGTCGATGCGCCCTAAAACTCAAATAACCAACCAACCAACCTATATATCAGTACTTTATCGGGTCAGTTACCGGTTCCTGTTAGCGGAACCGGGCCACGAACAGGACCGGCGGGCGGCCCGGCGCAATCGGCTTCACGAAGAAGGGGCTGAAGTAAATGAATGAAGCATGGAAACGCTTAGGTTCACAATGACAAAAACAGGTTTTCAGTTGGGAGTAACATGCAAAATGACATGAAGCGCATGACTGTCATTTGCGTTTATAACAAGCTTCAAGTTGAACAAGTTTGGTTCCATTGACCTGTCATGAACTTGACCTGAGTTGACCTCGGAGACCTCGCATGATCTTGAAACAATATAGCATGACAATATACATCAAACAAGTCGCTAGTGTTGTAATGAACACTTCCCTTTTGCCGATATACGGGAAGCGCATCTGCGCCGATTTTTGTGGTCTGACGCTACGAAATGTTTTGACTTTGACGGCCTGCAACTCGAAAACGTTTCCGCCCATGTTCGTGGCTCTTGATTTAAGCGACGCGCCTGACATTTCTAAGCAGACACACAAAGAATGGCGTATATCGACCGGTAAAATCGGTAGTTATTTACGAAAAATCGGAGGAGTGGGCGGATTACGCCCCCTCGTGTCATCCACAGCTTGCGCCGCTGTCGGAGTGACCGTACTGGGCAAGTGGCCGGGGATGGAGTCGAACCGGCAGTTAGTGATCGTACCGACAGTAGAGAACGAATCTGGCGTGGTGCCGGGGAGGAAGTCGAACCGACAGTTGGTGATCGTACCGACAGTAGAGAACGAATCTGGCGTGGTGCCGGGGAGGAAGTCGAACCGGCAGTTAGTGATCGTACCGACAGTAGAGAACGAGTCTGGCGTGATGCCGGGGAGGGAGTCGAACCGGCAGTTAGTGATCGTACCGACAGTAGAGAACGAATCTGGCGTGGTGCCGGGGAGGAAGTCGAACCGACAGTTGGTGATCGTACCGACAGTAGAGAACGAGTCTGGCGTGGTGCCGGGGAGGAAGTCGAACCGACAGTTGGTGATCGTACCGACAGTAGAGAACGAGTCTGGCGTGATGCCGGGGAGGGAGTCGAACCGGCAGTTGGTGATCGCACCCGCAATAGAGGACAGGTCTGTCATTGGGGGATGTAGTGTTAGATCGTTCCTGAGTTTGTAAGCGCATTAGGTCTGCAATGGGTGTGGGAGGCGTTTTAGAATGACACTTGGAAGTGGATCGGCAGTGGGTGTATGGGCGGGGGGAGGGGGGTGGCACAATGTACTAGATCGACAGTGGGGGAAAGTGAAGCTAGGGCGACAGTGGCTGTAGAGGTGGGTGCTAGGTCGGCAGTGGACGTATGGGGGCGGAGTGTTAGATCGACTCTGGGGGAAAGTGGAAGTAGATTGACGGTGGATGCATGAGGATTGTTGGATCGACACAACGGGTGAGGAGAGACAGGTCGGCAGTGGCTGCAGAAGCGGATGCTATGTTGGCACTGGCCGTAAGTGGGGAGGAGAGAGAGAGCGAGAGGGGGTGTTAGATCGGCTTCGGGAGGTGGTGATAGGTCGGCATTGGTTGGAATGGACGTTGGGCCGGTAGTGGCTTCAGTCAGACTATATCTGACAGTATATATCTAATCTGACCCAGTATCCGATAGATGGGCTGTCACTTGTGTGAAGGACCGACTGTCAACTATGTGACAGACTGTCCGTCGTCTGTGTGACAGACCGTCTACCACCGGTGTGACGGACCGGCTGTCACCTGCGTGACCGGTTCGGACCCGTGACGATGACGGGCGCGGTCGCAGGCGAGACGGGAGAGGCCGTGGGATTACCCGCCATTCCCGGCTGCAGCCTGCACCGCCATTATCACCTGCTGCGCAGAATCGCTGCTGACGACCGAACCACGACAGAAGGGGCAGGCGCGTGGAGCTGTGACGGAGCTACAGGGTGGTTACAGGCCACCGCGGTCTCTCAGTTGCGGAGACGCGGTCAACGCCAGAACATTTATATCTGTAGCCGTCTCCAATTTCTGCAACCGCTCGTCCAGCCACACGTTCGTCTGCTTTTATAGACGCAGAACTGTTCGAACTTTTGCAGCCAACTTTCCGATATTGTTTGCGCTTTCAGCTGGAACGCATGCACTAGGAACGCAATTGAATAGTCGGCGACTGATGAGGCCCTGGCTACTGGTCACCTACATGCTCCTGGACTTCATACACCTGCTGGACCTCATGGTTCTCGTGGACAACGTGGACAACGTCGAGCTCACGTACCTATCAGGATAATAACTAACCTGGGACTGATTATCCTGGATTAAGCATTCGTAATCCTGATGACCGTCTCAATGCACTGACGTTTGGTGTCTTTCACTGGCGCCAAAAACACATTCGGTTGTCAATCGCGGGCAGCCTCCGTACAGCTATATATTATTTTCCCACAAATTGCATTAACTCTCACCCCGAATTTGTAGCTAAGTCGGGTTTTATGGACGATATTTGGAAAACAACAACCATTCCCTGTGTAGGATATTGTTATAATGTCATGTTCAGGTCCTACTGTATCAAAATATGATGAGTATTAATTTAATTGGCGTTAATTTGTATACCACTCGAGCCGACTCAAAACAGGCTGGCTGTACCCACACTTCGCGGTGAAGGCGGAGACAAACATCTGCCTTCGCATGTGCGGATTTTAGCATCATCTATATGATGCTGCTTGGTAAATAATGTATTTAAGACAAGGTTCGTTCCATATGAAACAATATAAATTATTAAGTAAAGTGCCGCCGTTCTTCGATCACTTAACACGCACACTGGAGGGGGCGGGGGGCGGGCGACATCCGCCCACCCCTTCGGTTTTTCGTACACAACTCCAGATTTTACCAGTCGATATACGGTATTTTTGGCGTACCTGCTTGGGAATGTGCGGCGCGTCTTTTAAAGCAAGAAAAACGGAAATCGGCCAGAAATGTTTTTTTTTCGAGGTAGGGGCCGTTAAAGTCGAAGCATTTCGTAGCGCCAGACCACAAAAATCGGGGCTGATGCACTTCCCGAATATTGGCAAAAGGGAAGTGTTCTTGGCAACACTAGCAACTTGTTTGATGTATGTTGTTAAGCTATATAGTTTCAAGGTCATGTTAGTTCACCGAGGTCCAGTCAGGTCAGGTTCATGACAGGTTAATGGAACCAAACTTGGTCAACTGGAATGTTGTCATAAATGTAAATGACTGTCATGCGATTGATGTCACTTTGCATGTCACTTGTCACTTTGCACCCTACACATCCTGAAAACTATTGTTTGTCATTGTGTACCTAAGCGTTTCCATACTTTATTCATGTACTTCACTCCTTTCTTCGCGAAGCCGATTGCGCCGAGCCGCCCGACGGAGCAGTCGGGCGGGCGGCCCGGTTACGGTAACTGGAAGAGATAACTGACCTGATAAAGTGCTGCTATATATGTGACCTGAGGTCAAATGCCGGATCTAGCATCTGTATTACATCAATAGTAATGTCCAAGACACCATTGATGCCCATTTTGGAGCGTTTAAACACAATCACAGCGATCCATAACAATGACAAGCCAAGCCACGCAAGACAAGAAAAGTTTGACATATGTGACCTCATTTGACCTTGAAAATATGGACCTAAGCTTATGAAATTTGCATACAATAGAGTTCACTACTGTACCCATCCACCCTGCGAATTTCGTTACTCACGCTTTAATAGGAGCCGAAATCTAAGGGGGGGACGTGTGGAATCCGACCCCCCCCCCCAGTGCGCGTCATTTTCAGAGCCCTCCAGGGCCTCTGAAAATTACAATTCAGTGGCAAAAATTAAGTGGCAATAAATTGACACTGTCCTCACTTAAAGACATCCTTGCGATGCTATTTCATCTTTAAACAACTTTGACGATGTATAGAGGCAGTGTCAGTTGATCAGGAATACCTTCGTTGAAACGAGTGATAAAGTCTGAGGAAGTTCCAAGAGGGGGGGGGGGCATTTTTAGTTAGTACCATCGTTTGATCAAGATATTCAATTTCACATGCGACCACATAATGCTTCTGGCGTTCCCCATGATAAAGCTATACGGAAATATGGGAACATGTCAACTTTTGAACGAAATTGACGAATACTAATAGCAGTTATACTGGAATCTAAGTGGTATCACCTGATACAGAAATGACGAATGTATCCAGCACAGCTGGGGAAAAATCTCGAGATAGCATACTTTCTTTGTTTTTGACAATTATCTTCAAGATTTAGCCTCTTGCGGCCGCGGCGTCATGCGACCCAATGGCATGCTTCCAGTTCGAATTTCCGCCGCTAGGTGCAGACGAAGCGCTAGCAGTAGCGTGGCCGCGCGTATCCCCTATCGAATCTGTCTCTATAATCCATCTGTGCAATTTTGGGAAAGATCGGAGGAATTGTTAAGGAGTTATAGCATCGGACATTTTTGAGAGGTCACCTTAGTTTTTGGAGACCTGGAACTCAATGGAGAATAACACGAATTGTACGAAGCTATATATCGCTGAACTCGTCATGATCCACTGCATCTTGTGTCACTTTCGATTTTTTTGTTCACGAGTTTTTTTATCGTGAGCTTGTGACCTAAGATAACGTGACCTAGATTGACCTTCGAGACAGTCACCATGCTATTTGGGGAATTCTGAAGCGACGAAGGATGATTTGTAAAATTATAGATCGTCACTTGCAAAGAAACAAGTTATAGAAATGTTTTGACCATATGTAATCTATTTCTGCCTCAATGTAAGTATATCACAAATGTACGACCATATTTTACCGACAATACCGAGTGGTTTTTATCACCGCCTGCCACTATAATATCAACCTTCTGGGGTTTCAAGCCCCACATTCTGGAAACGAAAAGATGAACCTCATTGACTGAGTAATCACATCCATCTTGAACTGCTTGAGATCAAATTTGGTGCGGACGCATCCATTAACACATGCTTAGCTTGAAATGAATCGCATTGGATCATGAGCCGTATACATTGGTGTAATAAAATATAGCAACACAATTACACAATACAATGCAATACGATAATGTGTTGCAGTACAGTATTATATTGTGATGCAATGCAATGATCTACAGATACGCAGATTATCCCATACCTTGTCAGAATTCCAGTTCACACTGATTATCTGTCACTGCGATAATACTAATCAACACAATCTGTATTAGCTCGCACAATAACACGTCTCATTTAACTCAACTGCCATTAACCCACGCCCCGCACCGGTAAGCAGTTCATGAACTATTACAGTGTTGTGGGTCACTGGTGCGAACTTGTAGTACACATGTGTTCCCTTCACCCTGATGGCTTTCGGGAAGAAATCGCTGAGTTGGGTCGTGACGTCCGTTTCCTTCTGCTTTGATACAAATATGAACTTCATGCAGCTGAATAGTTTGTGCGACAAATAATCAAACATGTCCTCCGCCGTCAGTATATGGTTGTTTGGCGGGCGCTTGAGGCTCTCTTGAGCCGCGGCACGTTTGGCTGTGCCCCCGATGCCAATGCAAGCGCCCTTGCCATGAGATGTAACAAAAAAGCCACTCAGAGGATACCCCAAAATCTCTCTGATGTTGACACATATTGACGAATTCATGCTCATTCGTATACTGCCGTCTGTGAAATACATATTTTTTAGGTCAGGTACTGCGGTTAGAATTTCTGGGATAAGTCGTTGCCGGAACGCATACATCATGTCGGTGTTGTGCTTTGTGCCGTCAGAGATACAGCAGTAGCTCTGATTGCACAGTACGTCGTAATCACGCCAGTACACTATAAACAAGTGCACGGTACACTGAGACGAATCCCAGTGGAAGCCTTGAGGTGCATCCTGCACCACAAATGAATCATTTACGGCGAAATCGTACTAGGCAATCACTTCGCCCTCCTTGCCAGTAGCCTTTGCGTAGGTGAAGTGCTGGCCTTGTTTGTCAGCAACAAAGTGGTGTCTGGTCAGGTTCAGGGTTTGCTGGCTCAAATATCGCATGCTTTCCTCTTTGGTTTATACTATGTCTATGAGTGTACAGCGATGCGTGGTCATCCACTGTTTGCACCTAATCTCATTAATCGTGTCATCATCTGGGGCTAAATCACCTTCACTCACTTCTCCTGATTTGTCCGCGAGGATAATCCTCAGAAAGTTCTTGACCCCGTATTCACCAGGGTAGTCCTCACAGTTGTGCATCATGCAATCACATCATGCAATCTTTGCAATACAAAGATTTTACTTTATATGAAGCAATATAAAGTAAAATCTTTGTATGGTAAAATAGTTGGATGGTATCAGCGTGAAAAAAATACTTTATCCCCACGGAATTCTGAATATGTCGCTTGCAGTACAGTGCAGAACATATGCAATACATAATATGATATCATGCAACACATTCCTTACGCCCTAAAACATGTGATTCTCAATGAAGTAGATGCAATTTAATCAAGTAACTAATTGACTTGTCAATGAATCTGAATTGAGCAAGCAAGTGCCTCCCTGTGACTTCCCGCCTAGGTAGCTTAGTTGGCTAGAGCGCTGTCGTGCACCCGTCTCCGCTGTCCTGGCAATGCTGGGTTCGAGTCGCTTCGCGTGCCCCATTTTAGTCCCCGGCTGGGAGGGTCAGTTGGCAATTGGCACGCAAAGGTCGAGAGCGAGCTGCCGGGGTCGCCGTCTCAGTGTATTGACGGCACGTGAAGCGCTTTGCCAAATTTAGACTGTAAAACTATAATTCATGGAATCATGGCCAGGGTTCACGAAGCCAGCTCTTCTTAGCAGTTGGATCCTGGTTCATAAAGACACCCCCAGCAAGAGTTCGAACTACATTTCTAAAACGTATAAATATTGGACATTCTAGTATTATTTTGGGGCCAGAGAATACTTCATTGACATCATAAACCTCCCATCTCCGTTCGCTACATCTTTGCAACTGAGCTTTTTCCAACCTTTCCTGCTCATTCTGTGTTGTTGGAGTCAGAAATCCGCAGCTACCAATTGTTGCTTTTCGACAGAAGTCCAGTAACCTGCTCGTTTAACTGCCAATGTTGTTTCGCCGACAGAGGAATGCAAGGCGGGAACAGGGAAGACCCGTGTTTACCACTGCATGGCTGCAGGACAAATGGTCGCGTGACGACCACACCGCGAATCCTATGGTTCGGATGCTGGCCGGTGGCGAAGCTGGTAAACTGTCACGCAACTCATAACTGTGAAACGGCGCAACCTACCAGTAATTTTTGTTGTGCAGCGTCACAGCCTACGTTCCTAGTGAGCCAGCCATGCTAAGGGTACCCTCGAACATCCCACCGAAAGCGAGTGTACCATCACAAACTGCCGGTTCGACACCCTGCCCGACCCCACACCTAACATTGTCAGTCCGGCAGCGGAGAAAGATGTGGATACCATCCATATCACTGATCCTTGCTTTTCCAACTATCACTCTCTGTTGGCTTCCTGGTCCTTTGCAATAATAATTGGATATTTTGCTTGTTGTCGAATCAGTTTTTCTTGCATAAATAACAACTTATGCAGGGCATTAAACTCGAGGGTTATGGAAAACCTTTGGACCGGACTTGAATGCAATCTGCCATCTTCCCTCACGGAAAGCATTGAAATCGAACCGTTGATTCTTTAGGTTGAATATGTCTCGAATCCAGTTCGATTTGTGTTGCTGTGTTATCAGGATACCTAGGTATAATTCGTGATTTAAACCATTCTCAGGTTTGTATCGTGTACACTGGTACCCCAGTCTTCAGCAGTGCCCCGCTACTGTTGGCAGACTTCATTTACTGCCTTAGCTCTGTGAACTTGCAAGAAATGATAATATTCATGAGATTACGATGATGAATGCAAGGAAGTTTGAAAGATACTGACGTTCCACTAATGCATTGGTATAGCTTGAGCAATACCATGCATCGTATCTAGAAACAGAAACGAAGCGGGTGACTGGATGCATTTCCTGTGGCAGTTTCCCGCCTCTCTACCACGATAAAATGAGTAATTTCATTAACGTGGAACAGAGTTTTCTACTCCACACTGTTTCGCTGACTGTCAAGCGGGCTGACCAAGAATGATCCAAGAAGCTCGAATTCATTCCATGAACTTGTTGTCCTCACCTGGGTCGCTTTCGCCCTCGTTCTTGTTGTTGTGAATTTGACCAGCCTGCCGCCGTGTTGGTGATATCGGCCGTTGCTGCGAGTTGTGACGAGCAATCGTTCGTGCTGTTTTGTGGTCTGTGATGGATGTGTAGATGTGGAAGGTTGAGTGGTAGAACAAGGTAGAACAAGGAGTTATAACGATGCGAGGATAGAGACGGAAGGGAATGGTAGAGTTGGCTTGAAGAGAGCAGGCGGGAAGCGAAAGTTGAATAGGGCCTTGGAGATAGCAGACGAGTAGAGATGACTAGAGATGAGTTGAGTTGCTGGTCCTGAGTTGTGCAGTTTTTGACAGGCACTAGATGATGAACCTCATAAGGTTAGCTTCTTATGAGTTGTCTGTGATGATCTCGTTGCTGATGTTTCCCAATGATGATACACTATCGTGTACGTGTGGTCGGTGCACGTGTGCTTGGTGTACGTGTGGTCGGTGCACGAGTGATCCGTGCACGTGTGATCGGTGCACGTGTGGTCGGTGTACGTGTGGTCGGTGCACGTGTGGTTGATGCACGTGTCGGTGCACGTGTGTTCGTGCACGTGTGGTCGGTGCCCCACGTATGGTCGGTGCACGGTGGTCGGTGCACGAGTGGTCGGTGCACGGTGGTCGGTGCACGTGTGGTCGGTGCACGTGTGGTCGGTGCACGTGTAGTTCGTGCACGTGTGGTCGGTACACGTGTGGTCGGTGCACGTGTGGTCGGTACACGTGTGATCGGTGCACGAGTGATCCGTGCACGTGTGATCGGTGCACGTGTGGTCGGTGTACGTGTGGTCGGTGCACGTGTGGTTGATGCACGTGTAGTTCGTGCACGTATGGTTGGTGCACTTGTGCTCTGCACAAGCCTAGAATGAAAGGTGCATCGGTGACCAGAAGCTATAAATGCAGGGTAAAATATCAGCAACTCCTAAATGCACACACCGCTGCAAACCGCTGCATTCATAGTCATCTTTGAAGGCTGATCACTTCGTTTCCCGCCACATACACCTTCGACTGTTAACGCAACGTTTATTCGTGAGTGCGATGTGACGTCATTCACGAGATCGTGCAGCCGCCAACACAGCCGACCATTCCGAGGACAGACGAGACGTCGGGCGATGACAGGCCCATCGGGTTCCTCCCCAGATCAGCTGATAATCTCCAGAACTAATCGTCCCTGTCAAAAAGAGAGAAGTAAAGAGTATGTTAGAGACAGCGTCAGGACGACCGTCTGGCGTGCGTCAGAGAAAGTGCTGGAACACTTTGCTGGCATCGGAAGCAGCATCAAAAAAGCATACAGATTTCGGAACAGTCCAATGACGTCAGAGGCAGAGTTGGAGCAGCACACCGATGTCATGTACACAATTGGAACAGATCACTGACGTTCAAAACAGAGTCGGAAGAGCTCAGTAAAGTCATACAGGGAATCAGAGGAGACTTATGACGTTACAAGCATCGTCAAAGCAACCCAGTGCGGTCAGAACTACGCAAGAACAGTGTGATGGTGGAAAGAGATGACATCGGAACGGCATAATGATGCCAAGAGCACTATCAGAGTACACGAATAAGACCAGACAGATCGTTACACGATGTGGAAACCGTGGCCCGTCGGCGACATTTGACGATGTCGGTCAGCTGTTTTCCTTAGCATAGCAAATATCAGGGTACGGCATTAGCAGGCAGGGAATAAGTCGCAACTAAGAATGAATAATCAAAAATTGTGAAAATGCGGCAGATGCCCATGGGTTACGCCATCATTGCGGTTGTGAGGGATACAGAAGAAATTTAGGAATGAAGAAAGTAGCCTATTCACTTATTCCTTACGATGCCATGACTTATTTGTAACTGAGTAACGGATTATTTTTGCAACGCAATGCAGTGCTATCATTTTTCTTCAGGTAGCCTCTGTTACCTCCAGAACCAGCTGATCAAAAAAGTTGCAATAGCACTCACCTTCACACCTGCTGCTTGCAAGCATCACATTTCGCTCCCTTTTTACAGACCTCATCTCCACACCGGCTGTTCAGAAACATCACTTCAATAACGGCTGTTTGTAAAACTCACCCCTGCAGCAGCTGTTTGTAGAACTCACCCCTGCAGCGGCTGTGTGTAGAACTCACCCCTGCAGCGGCTGTGTGTAGAACTCACCACTCCAGCGGCTGTTTGTAGACCTCACCCCTGCAGCGGCTGTTTGTAGAACTCACCACTCCAGCGGTTGTTTGTAGAACTCACCATTGCAGCGGCTGTGTGTAGAACTCACCACTCCAGCGGCTATTTGTACAACTCAACAATACCTGCAGACGTGGGAGCGGGAGCAATTGTCGTAGCAGCACCAGCGTCCACGACCGCATCCGTCGTCGTCATCGTCGTCGCAGTCATCACGGTCATCGTCATCTCCGTCCCAGCACCAGGGTTTTTTTGCAGCAGCTTGAGTCGTCGTCCCCATCGTCGCAATCTCTGCAGTCGTCATCGGCATGCACGATGACTACAGCGCACATCACCAGCGCCAGTGTGAGAAGCAGCAGGGTACGCATGGTCAGTGGTCAGGTAGTACGCGGACTGTGACAAGGCTGCCGGTGGGCTATGGTTCAACTACCACTTGGCTCTGGACGGAGGTGGCAATTGGCTTCCAATATATACCATGGCCAAGGGTGGATTAGTCGGCTCAGGCGGCAGTGGGTTTTCCAGATTGTGCTGTAGTTTCATGACACACAATGGGGCCACTCTGGAAGTTCCTCGCCGTGTCTGTAACACACAATGTGTACGCTCCGAGCGTAGCCTGTCGGTGACGACAGCTCACGCACTGCAAACCGAATGACTAATCCCTGGCTTGTACTATGGACGCCGAAAATGGCTTGGCATTCGGGCCGGGTGGAGTCTCGCTGCATTTTAATATCCTACATAGGTACACTGTGCCGCACCACAGATAGGTGTGCGGTGCAGACTATCTATCAGGCGGCTGCGTCACACGGCGTCGCGCGATGTGCACTCCAATCGTTGGCAGAGCAAGCGATTCTAGACCACATGCCGCGCAGGTGGTTCACGAAGTGTGCTGTGCATGTCCTGCCGTAGCCCGCTGAGAGACCGCCGGTCGTGTGGAGCCGTAAACGCGGCGACTCTGCCGGTGATGAACGGCTGGACTCGATCACCCCACCCTAGCACGAGCAGGTCAGCTGGCGGTGGTACAAGCACGCCGTGCTATATTCGTATTGTTGGTGGCAGAGAGGCGACCGTATTTGAGATTCCCACCTCCCGCTGCTAACTTCTATTTCTAAGGAGAACGGTGTGCTGATGAAGGAATTTGACCCCAAACCTTTTCCCCAGGCATTTGGTTTTTCCATCCAGACGTGTCATTTCTGCCTGGTCCCAATTGTCTAATTAGTAGTGATAAATGTACCACCTTTCCCAGTACAGGTGCTATTTTTACCGAGTTGCCAGCCCAGTGACTATGCACCAGACAAATTTCACGTTGTAGGTTACTGCGCCAGGGGTGGGATCTCGGTTGTGGAGAGAATAAATAGTTGGATATTCAGTTCGTCCGGGGAGAGAGAGAGAGAGAGAGAGAGAGAGAGAGAGAGAGAGAGAGAGAGAGAGAGAGAGAGAGAGAGAGAGAAAGAGAGAGAGAGAGAGAGAGAGAGAGAGAGAGAGAGAGAGAGAGAGAGAGAGAGAGAGAGAGAGAGAGAGAGAGAGAGAGAGAGAAGGGAGAGCTTTATATTTAATGTGCTTCACTTTCGGATAGAAAGCCTCTGGGATCAAATTTTCGATCGACTGGGTTTTCGACGGTTTGCGGCCAGCAGGCAATAAGCATAGGATTGACGCTCTTAAATATGCTTAGCAGTGCAATGCGTCCTAAAGCGGCCTTCACCCCGTCTCATCTGGTCTGTTTCTCTGCACCCATCCCGAAAGCCCTGTGCAATGTCCACTGTGCAATGGACATTGCACAGGGTCTGCACACAGGGTTTGCACTGTGCAATGTGCAATGGTCCATATCGACTGATCGTACCTCGACTGACGTACACCTCTTCTCACCACAAGCCGTGTCTGGCTGGCTCGTGGGCGACTACCGTTAGTGGTCGCCCTGCGGCCTCTGTCGGCTAGTGCTGAAGTCATTGTTTGGTTCTGGTTCATTCTTCACGTTTGTTCATGGTGGCACTCTAAGTAATATTGACACTTAACGCCTATACAGCAATCTGTAATTGCTGTGGAACATCCGTCACCTTGTCTGTACCCGCTTGACAGGTTTCAATTCATTATGAATCGCTTCTATATTGTGCTACATGCAGCATTTGTCTTTCACATTTGTCTATCCTTAGCCCCGTGACATTAAACGAAGCAATTATATAGAATCACGAATGTACTGCAGCTTACATTGCCGTACATTCACATGTCGTAACTTAGTACTTTCGTAGATTCGTGAATCATTTGGTAAAACAAGGTCACACACTATTTGTGCTCTCGGAACTGATTTTACTATGCAAATGCAAGTCACAAATTTGTGAAATATACTCTGGTGCAATCGAGTGTATCCAGGCAACATACAAAATATCCAGAACTTCAACTTGCGCAGTGAAGTGCGCATAACGCAGAGTGTATAACGCACAGTGGATGGGCGGATCCTGACCCGCCCATAGAATCTCGAACAGTATGAAGGCTACAGACACGAGGCGTTCTGTAACATTGTTTGATATAACAATACCAATTGGCTACCATCGTTCGAGAATACGCAGTTATGTTACGTCGCGTGTCGCGTGAATCATGCCACCACTGTTGACGGCCGGCCGACGCATCTTAATGCATGTTATGGGTTACGGCCGATACCTGTGCCGTTGGCCGTCGACCGGGGCGAACGCTGTTATCAATGTTATGGGTAATGTTGGCTACCCGAGGCGATCGGAGCCGTACAACTACGACTCTGCTTCCGGACTAGATAGGTTAGGAATGCCACTGTCGACTGCCGGCAGGAAATGCTTATCTTTGTGTTATGGGTTGTGCCGGTACCCGAGCCGATGGCCGCTCACCAAACGGTGCCCCTGTATTCGGAGTAGATAAGGCCGACATTCCGGTGTACGCCACCATCTGGACCTATGGCGATCGCCGTGGGCGGAGCCACCAGACAGGGAGCAGGTAGTGGCCGGACATTGTATACATAGTCGTGAGCGACGGACGAGAACTGAGTTAGGAGTGTCAGAGGAGATCGAGCGCTCTTTCACGCCAGACTGCTGTCCGAGTGGCTGGCAGACGCGTCTAAATTAACTGTCAGTACTTATAAACCTTCGGCTATCCGGTTGTCTTCTACCCGTACGCTGGAGCGAGCTGTTCGAGGATAATTTTGCCGTTTCGTAAATCAATTCAAATATACCGCAGTCACCCTGACCTTTGGAACCGATTTATCGCAACGCGAGCCTACTAGACTTCACTAGCCAACGAGACCGACTACTCTACAGTTCAGTATAGGTGGCGATAACGGCAAGACCACGCTTAACAATATTTGATTGGTGGAGGGGGTGGAGGACTATGATCGAATTCAATGGGGCCAAGTCCTGGTGGGATTCAATTCAATATTTGATATCGATATCATCCAGATTCAATATTTGACCTTAGAACACCAGGCGACCCGCCATGACCACGATCTTGTCTTTACGTATATGCTTTCTGAACTTATACTGTGCACTATACTTACCTTTCTTGGCTGTCTTAAGATGCATGGCTCATGGTGGCACCCACATTCGACCTCTGCGTTGCTTAATGGGATGATGCTCGACAAAAAATTGAAACATCCCCAAGTAGGTAATATTTTGAGCTTTTGACTGACGCGTGAGGTCACATGCAACACGCATGTGAGTGAATTAGCATTTCACGCAGTGAAATGCCAATTCACTTCACTGATCGGAGCTCATCTTGATGACCTCCATCGCTTGCCATCGAAGGTAACGAAATCGGCCCGTAACTTTTAGAAGTAAGCCGTTGGGCATAATCCTGTCCCCACCCCTCCCACCAGTGGGACACGTTCGGCGAAGCACCGGGCACCCAGTGGTGCCCGGGTTGGTAGCCGGATATCTGGGAATCTGGACGGGGTTTTTCACGAACACATTGCTCATCAACTACAATCACTTGCAGAACACTTTAATCGTCGGCTTTTTACTCCAAGATAATGTTTCAGTTTGCCCACGCGAGCAAAGCGACAACTAGCTTATGAATGTCCCGACGCTTCCCCCGCCAGCCAAACTTGTCGCGGATCCGTCTCAGATCGTGTCATGCGTGCAAAACTGCCGCCACTGACAAGCCTCGCGCGTGCAGACGGTGTGGTTTTTCCGAGACATGCAGCGTATCCGATATATCTGGTGGGGCCTGGACCTCACCACCTTTGCCTTGGTACCGCCAACTTATGTCTCTCTTAGCATGGGACCCTATGCGGTTTTGGAGGGTCATACTTTGCACATTTGTAAGTCATTTGCGAGTGGTGTTCAAATAATGTATCCTGTTGTGTAGAACACCACCCTGACTTTACGTTTTAATTCTGATAACCCAACCATACATCAATTCGCAGTTGCGAATTGTAAAATTTTGGATTATCTTGCTATTTTTCCCGGATGAATTCAATTTGATTTCTTGTCCCATCTAGCTCAGTAATAATAATACAAATAATAATAACACTTTGCCCCTTCAATATTGAAATTTGGCGCGGGCAACGCTCTCATGCGCATCAATTCTTGGCGAACACAATCTAAGTGGTGAGGCGATATTTGTGGCGCAATACTCAAGTGACGTCACTACGCGTAGCTCGGTCTGATTTGTGGTTTGGGGGGGGGGGAGACCAGTCCAACATTTTGTTTCAGGAGGGAAGGGACAGACAAATTGCGAATTTCATTGAAATTTCATGATATGTTGTGTTGTGTAATTTAGTGTTTAAATGAATTGGTCAAGTCAGAACAAGAAGACATCAAGTCCTAATCTGAGTAATCTTCTTGGCGAAGGTCGGAAGCTGTTGGTGTCTGAACAGCCAACTGGGAGGGATATCCTGGCGTATGTCATCTACTTAAGGGAGATACTTGAGGTTAGCTAGTTTTTCATTCTACAAATATCGTCATGTTTTGTAAACGAACATGAAATTGAGTGTGTCGCGAATATATCAGCACACGTGTGATAAAGCAATGGTAATACGTTTTGCTGCTAAAAGCATACATCCATGCCTGCGATATAGCTTGCGGTCTGGATTGATGCCGTACAATTTTACAAAAGTCAATAAGCATCACACTTTCGATACCAAACTCGATATAGCAACCAATAACGTGAGTATGACTGGCATCATTGTTGCTATACTTGGAAATGCCAAAAGTAAAATATTCAACTCAGAGGTAAATTGTGTGCCAAGAGAAGCTGGATATCGAAATGTAAGGCAGGTTGACCGGACAATGACCTGTAATTGTACAAGCGCAGTGGATACCTACATTTAATCATAACTCTTTTTCATATCACTTTTTCTTTGTAAATAAAATGATTTCGTGAAATCTGGACATGGTTTACCAAGATAGTGTTACATATAAACCACCGCCGCATCGAGAACTCTTGAATCGCTGCATCTTAGGTGAAAACCATGCCTTAGTTTGCCTACTCAAGCAAGTTGAAAACGAGTTTCTGGATGTTCCAACTCTTCCGGTGCCAAACAGACGTGTTGCGGATCGTCTGCGATCTTGCCACCCATGCAAAAGCTGTCGTCACTGACAAGCTACGAGCGTACAAATTGGGTGTTATAGTCACGGCGAGGAACTTCCAGAGTAAGTGGTCGAGTCCCATTGTCCCTAATGAAACTACAGCACGATCCGGAAATCCCACAGCCGCCTGAGCCTACTAGCCGAACCTTGGCCGTGGTATATATTGGATGGCATCGTCACCTCCATCCAGAGCAAGCCTTAGCTGAACCACAGCCCACCGGCAGCCTTGTCACAGTCCGCGTGCTACCTGACCACTGACCATGCGTACCCTGCTGCTTCTCACGCTGGCGCTGGTGATGTGCGCTGTAGTCATCGTTCATGCCGATGACGACTGCAGAGATTGCGACGATGGGGACGACGACTCAAGCTGCTGCCAACAACCCTCGGGCTGGTGCTGGGACGGAGATGACGATGACCGTGAGGACTGCGACGACGATGACGATGACGGATGCGGTGGTGGACGTCGGTGCTGCTACGATAGTTGCTCCCGCTCCCACGTCTGCAGGTATTGTTGAGTTGTACAAACAGCCGCTGGAGTGGTGAGTTCTACAAACAGCTGCTGCAGGGGTGAGTTCTACAAACAGCTGCTATTGAAGTGATGTTTGTGAACAGCCGGTGTGGAGATGAGGTCTGTAAAAGGGAGCGAAGAGGTGATGCTTGCAAGCAGCAGGTGTGAAGGTGAGTGCTGTTGCAGCTTTTTGATCAGCTGGTTCTGCAGGTGACAGAGGTTGCCTGAACAGAAATGTTCACACTGCATTGCGTTGGAAAAAATATTCCGCTATTCCGTTCCAAATAAAATTCATAGTTTCGTAAGGAATAAATAAATAGGTTACCTTCTTCATTCCTAAATTTCTTCGGTATCACTCTGAACCGCAATGATGGCGTAGCCCATGGACCTCTGCCGCCATTCTCAAAATTTACCATTTTGTATTCTTAGTTGCGACGCTTTCCCTGGTTGCTAATGCCGTACCATGATATTTGCTATGCTTTGGTAAACAGCTGACACACATAGTCAAATGTCGCCGACTGGCCACAGTTTCCACATCGTCTAACGCTGTAGGTCTTATTAGTGTGTTCTGGTAACGCTCTTAATATCATTATGCCGTTCCGATGTCATGTCTTTCCATCACCACACTGCTCTTGCGTAGTTCTGACCACACTGGGTTGCTTTGACGGTGCTTGTAACGTCATAAGTCTGCTCTGACTCTGTGTATGACGTCAGTGAGCTGTTCCGACATTGTCTCTGACGTCAGTATGCTGCTCCAACTCTGCCTCTGTCGTCGTTGGACTGAAATCGGTGGGCTTTTCTGATGCTGCTCCCGATGCCAACAAGATGTTCCAGCACTGTCTCTGACGCACGCCAAAGGGCTGTCCTGACGCTGTCTCTAACATAATCTTTCTTTCTCTCCCTATGACAGGGACGATTAGTTCTGAAGATAATCAGCGGATCCGGAGAGGAACCCGATGGGCCTGTCATCACCCGACATCTCGTCTGTCCTCGGATTGGTCGGCTGTGTTGGCGGCTGCATGATCTCGTGAAAGACGTCACATCGCACTAACGAATAAACGTTGTGTTAACGGCCGAAGCTGTATGTGGCGGGAACGAATAAGTCATCCAAAGATGACTATGGATGCAGCGGTTTCTGTTTAGGAGTTCGCTGATCTTTTACCCTACATCTAAAGCTTCTGGTCACCGATGCACCTTTCCTTCCAGGCTTGTGTAGAACACAAGTGCACCGACCACAGTGCACCGACCACACGTGCACCGACCACACGTGTACCGACCACACGTGCACCGACCACACGTGCACCGACCACACGTACACGATAGTGTACCACATTAGGAAACAGAAGCAACGAGATCATCAAAGACAACACACAAGACGCTAACCTCGTGATGATTTCACATCGCAAACCAAGCTGAGCACCTAACGAACTTCCCTCCCTGACACCAAGAGGAACTGACCCGCTTAACAAAGCATACATGTCACAATTACCTCGATTCGAGCAAATCACCGGCCGGAATCTGCGATCAAGAAGGCAAGAACGCTGCACTCCGACAACTTGGTAAAACATAGAGGATGAACTGAGTCTTGAAAAGGTAGGTATCAAGTTCTGCAGCTAAATGAAACCACGATAGGCGACGAACGTTTCGCTTCGCAATGAAAATCCTGAGCTTTTATTCTAAACGAGTCGGGAAACTGGCGACAATCTAAAAAAACTCCCTGAGCTATCACAGATCACATAATGATGACAAATCCGGAACCGCACGAATCACAAACCGATAATCACTCACAGCGCAATTATTCACATGTCGATCCGGATACCAGCGAACGACGCCATTTTCCTCACAAACCGATATTTAGCTCTGAAGTATACACATTACTCATGAACTGCGATAAAACAGCAAAAAGATAATAAAAATGTAAAAGGTACGTAAAGAAGAGTAGAAAACGGGAGTCAAACATTCTGAAGAAAGATGAAAAACAAACATACGATAAAAATAGAGAATGAAAACAAACAAGACTTGCCTGAAAAGAAAACGAATAAAATGCAAAGCAGAAAATAGACAACAAGAACAACATTCCAAAAGCCTACCTTCTGTTAATGAAATGTGCAAGGGAAAGGTGAAAGTATCATTCCCAGCCAACTTTATGCATCCCATATCCCAAACCGCCACCGTCATGACTGGAAATTCATTTCGAACCCATCATCTACTGCCTGTCAACAACTGCACAATTCAGGACCAGCAACTCAACTCATCTCTAATCATCTCTACATGTTTGCTATCTGCAAGGCATCATTCAACTTCGCTTACTGTCTACTCTCTTCGAGTCAACTCTACTATTCCTTTCTCGTCTCTTTCCTCGGCTCGTTATAACTCCTTGTTCTACCTTGCTCTACCACTCAACCAGAAGTGCAAAAATGTGCCAATCGAATAACCTCCCTTGATACCAAGGGCCAGATTTGCTACCTATCCTATGCCGCCCTACCCTAGGCCGCGGCCTCCCTAGCGTGCCTCCTGCCCTCTCTGCTGCTCATGATCATAGCCCCCGGCGGGAGCAGAAATACAGACTGGGAGGTGTTCTATTCTCTCCTTCCCACTCGACGTACACTGTTTTGTTCACATGAACAAGTGTTAGGCAAAGGCCTCCACCATTTTCCCCACCGTTCGAGCCGCGCAGGATGCTGAGGACAGCGGATGAATGACATGGCCGTGAACTGTCTCGTGACTAATGGCATCGAGCGTCGCGGGCTGGTCGCCAGTCTTAGTTCGAGCTCTGTCTGCTGGAAGCAGCGAGCTGCATGCAGCCACTCCCCCTCCCCCTTAGGTGACGTAGGAAAGGTGATGCCCCTCCGACCAGGGGAAAGCACCCATTCAGGAAGACCAGGTTGCGTCCTTCCCATCCTATGATCAACATATTTGTCGGCCACAAACACATCTCTCAGAGAAAAATGCACCCCTTTGGGACAAAAAGTCTCCCATTCTGTATGCTCCAGTGTACTCCTCCCCCACTTAGCGATTTTTTCCGCCGAAAACACCCCTCCGAAGAACTGTGCGCCTTCCCCAATGATAATCACTGAATCCGCCCTTGCCAAGTGCAACTTTGCGGGCTGAAAATGCTAATTAACGGATTGTGATTCGTGCGGTTACCGATTTGTCCTCACTATGTGATCTATGATTGCTCACAGAGTTTTTCGAGATTGTCGCCAGGTTCTCCACTCGTTCTAGAATTGAAGCTCAGGATTTGGATTGGGAAGCGAGACGTTCGGCACCTAGAGTCGTTTCATTTCTCTGCAGAACATGATAATTTCCTTTTCAAGGCTCAGATGATCCTTCATGTTTCACCCCGATATCGGTGCGCAACGTTCTTGCCTTCCTGATCGCCGATCCCGGCCGGTTATTTGTTCGTATCGAGATAATTATGATATATACGTTTTGTTGAGCGGGTCAGTTCCTCTTGGTGGTGACGATGTGTGTCAGGGAGGGGTGGTCGTTGGGTGCTCAGTTTGGTCTGTCAAGTGAAATCATCATAAGGTTCTTCCTCTAAGCTTCTTATGTATTGTCTGTGCTGTTGCTGTTGTTTCCCAATGATGATACACTATCGTGTACGTGTGGTCGGTGGACGTGTGGTCGGTGGACGTATGGTCGGTGGACGTGTGGTCGGTGGACGTGTGGTCGGTGGACGCGTGGTCGGCACAAGCCTGGAATGAAGGGTGCTTCGGCGTCCAGAAGCTTTAGATGCAGGGTAAAAGATCAGTGTACTCCTAAATAGGAACCACTGCATCCATGGTCATCTTTGGAGGCTTATCACTTCGTTTCCCGCCGCATACACCTTTGGCCGTCGACGCAACGTTTATTCGTCAGTGCGATGTGACGTCATTCACGGGATCATGCAGCCGCCAACATAGCCGACCATTCCGAGGACAGACGAGACGTCGGGCGATGACAGGCCCATCGGGTTCCTCCCCGGATCAGCTGGTAATCTTCAGAACTAATCGTCTCTGTCATGGAGAGAGAAAGAAAGAGTATGTTAGAGAAGCAGCATAAGAAAAGCCCACTGATTTCATAAGAGTACGATGACGTCAGACGCAGAGTTGGAGAAGCACACTGACGTCAGAGACCCTGTCAAAACAGCTCACTGACGTCATACACAGAATCGGAGCAGGCTTGTGACGTTACAAGCACCGTCAAAGCAACCCAGTGCGGTCAGAACTACGCAAGAACGGTGTGGTGATGGAAAGAGAACGGCATAATGATACATCGGAACGGCATAATGATAGAAAGACCACTACCAGAGCACACAAATAAGACCAGACAGAGCGTTAGACGATGTGGGAACCGTGGCCAGTCGGCGACATTTGACTATGTGTATCAGCTGTTTTTCATGGCATGGCAACTATCAGGGTACGGCATTAGCAACCAGAAATAGCGTCGCAACTAACCCGCGTCGTCTCGGGGGGGGGGGGGTCGTTATCGACCCACCTAAAGATTTCCGCGGATAGTGAAAGAATGGCGCGCGGTATCGCGGCGAAATTTGTCATACCTTTTCCCACATTAATTTCGCATGTTGTTCCAAAATTGTTAAGTCAGGACATATAAGGTCAATGGGTTAGTTAAGGTCAAGTGAGGTTACCTAAAAAAGTTCAATCATTCGTCACGCTTGAAAGGAAAAAGATATTTTAATGAAACTTTCAGCGTTTGCTTATTTTTAGGGACGCAACAAAACGCACCAGAGGATTTTTTTCCCGTTTTTGATTACTTATTAGCTTTGCATATTTTCCAATTAGAGTTAAAATCGAAGATTCTGGCTAAAGTAAGCATTCTTTATTGAAGCAAGTTGAGTTCGAACAATGTTTTTCGGTCAGCTCTACCCATTAGAAAAGGAAAATTAAAGAAAACTTGACAATTAAAAATTTTGAAATAAAAAAAATAATATTGATTTTGGGGTGGCCAAACATTGTATGGCCCTGGTCGATTTCGCTTTCCTTTTCTGATTCCATATAATTTTTGTTTTTTTCCTTCAAATCTCCCCCAAAATGAATTCCCAGAGTCAAAAACATGATGTAAGTCGTGAAAACCTAGACCCCATATGACGTCACTTTTAGGGGGGATTTTTGTTTGTTGGGGGGGGGGGGAGTCTGGCCCTACTCGTCGAGCACTTTCCGATGACACTTCTTTCGTTTTCGTGCGACGCTTAGTTTGGAGATTAGACGGGGGTACCTGTCGACCACCCTCGAGACGGGGTGAGAGGATATGACCGGAAAGACGGGAAGGGAAAAAGGTGGCAGAAGCCGATGGGCTACGCCATGTTTGCGGTTGAGAGGTATACAGAAGAAAGTTAGGAACAAAGGATGTAACCTATTCAAATATTCCTCACGAAACAATGAATTTTAGTTGGAACTGAGTAACGGAATATTTTTGCAACGCAATGCAGTGCAATCACCATGTTCAGGTAGCCTCTGTCACCTCCAGAACCAGCTGATCAAAAAGCTGCAATAGCACTCACCTTCACACCTGCTGCTTGCAAGCATCACCTTCACGCTGGCTTTTGCAGAACTCACCAATCCCGATACCTGCAGACGTGGGAGCGGGAGCAACTATCGTAGGAGCACCGGCGTCCACCACCGCATCCGTCATCGTCATCGTCGTCGCAGTCCTCACGGTCATCGTCATCTCCGTCCCAGCACCAGCCCGAGGGTTGTTGGCAGCAGCTTGAGTCGTCGTCCCCATCGCCGCAATCTCTGCAGTTGTCATCGGCATGCACGATGACTACAGCGCACATCACCAGCGCCAGCGTGAGAAGCAGCAGGGTACGCATGGTCAGTGGTCAAGTAGCACGCGGACGGTGACAAGGCTCCCTGTTGGCTATGGTTCAGCTACGGCTTGGTTCTGGACAGAGGTGGCGGTGGCTCCCAATATATACCATGGCCAAGGTTCGACTAGTCGGCTCAGTCAGCTGTGGGATTTCCGGATCGTGCTGTAGCTTCACTAAGGACAATGGTACTCGACAAAAGACTCTGGAAGTTCCTTGCCGTGAACTGAATATCTCACTTTTAGCATTTCCAAGTAAAGCAACAATGATGCCAGTCATACTCACGTTATTGGTTGCTATATCCAGTTTGGTAGCGAAAGTGTGATGCTTATTGACTTTTGCAAAATGATATCGCATCAATACAGACCGCAAGCCATATCAACAAATATTTAAATGTCAATGAAATTCGCACTTAGTCTGTCCCTTCCCTCTTGGAACAACATGTCGGACTGGAATCCCATTACCCAAACCACACCACACCGAGCGACGAGTGGTGACGTCACTTGAATATTGCGTCACAAATATCCCCTCACCACTTAGAATTGGTTCGCCAAGAATGGATGCGCTTGAGAGCGTTGCCCGCGTCAGTATTGAAAATTGAATAGGCTAAGTCACTTACGTTTGAATTTTCCCTCGATAAACTTTCGCAACAAACCCATGTTATTATTATTACTGAGCTAGGTGGGACAAGCGATCAACTTGAAGTTATCCGGGGAAAATAGGAAGGTAATCCTAAAGTGTACAATGTTCACCAGCAGATTGATGCAGGCTAGGTTTATCCGAACTAACAATTAGTCTCAGGATTGTATTCTACACACCAAGCTACATTATTTGTACACCTCTCGCAATTGATGTATAAATGTACAGAGGATGACCCGCTCTAACCGCATTCGGTCCCATGCTAAGAGAGCCAGAACTTGGAGGGGCCAAGGCAAAGATGTTCAGGCCCAGACCCCACCAAATGCATCGGATACCCTGGATATGCCCGGACAAGCTTTTTGTACTGCTTCTGTTGGATTCTCGGAACCATTTCGGCATGGAAACATGCCCCATATGGGCATCAGGCCAGATTCAATATTTGACCTCAGAACATCACGTGACCCGCCATGACCACGATCTTGTCTTTACGTATATGCTTTCTGAACTTATACTGTGTACTATACTTACCTTTCTTGGCTGTCTTAAAATGCATGGCGCATGGTGGCCCCCACATTCGGCCTCTGCGTTGCTTTATCGTATGACGCTCGACTAAAATCGGAACATCGCCAAGTAAGTCACATTTTATGCTTTTGACTGACGCGTGGGGTCACATGCAACACGCATGTCAATGCACTTCACTAATCGGAGCTCATCTTGATGACCTTCATCGCTTGCCATCGAAGGCAACGAAATCGGTCCGTAACTTTTATAAGTAAGCCGTTGGGCATAATCAGCCCTCCGCCCTACCCTGGTCTGATTTGTCAGTGGAGGAAAGCTGATGCTCTTTCCTGCGACCCGGTTCCGGTAACTGGAACAGGTAACTGACCTGATAAAGTGCTGCTATATCGATGACCTGAGGTCAAATGCCGGGTCTAGCATCTGTATTGCATAATTAGTAATGTCCAAAACATCATTGATACCCATTTTGAAACATTTAAACACAACCACAGCGATCCATAACAATGACAAGCCAAGCCACGCAAGACAAGAAAATTTTGACATATGTGACTTCATTAGACCTGGAAGATATTGACCGAAGGTCATGCAATTTGCGCACAATAGAGTTCACTACCGTTTCAATCCACCCTGTGAATTTCGTTACTCCAGCTTTAATAGGAGACGAAATCTTAGCGGGTGGAATCCGCCCCCCGCCTCCAGTGCGCGTAATTTTCAGAGGCCCTCCAGGGCGAGTGTTAACTTCAGAATACCACTGACCCACCATGATCACGATGTTGTCTTTACTCATGGATGGTCATTACTTCATCGATGGTTATAAGTTTTTACTTTACCCTTATCGTCTGTTTTAGGATGCATGGCACATACCGGCACCCACATTCGGCCTCTGCGTTGCTGCATTGCATGATGGTCGGCTAACATCAAACCTTCGCCAAGGAGGCCGGGTTTCAAGCTTTTAACAGATATGTGAAGTCACATGAAACACGTAGACCAATAAACTTGACTTATCGGAGCACATCTTGCTGATCTCTGTCATTTACTACGAATAAAGATTTAAAACACCGAAAACTCAAACATAAAAAGTCCAATAAAAATTGGTTGGTAAACTAAGTATAAAATTGTGTGTTTTAAAATCTTCCCGAAGTTGAATTTCCTGGAGTTAAAAACATGACTTCAGTCGCGCCTCACAAACCCCTTTAATGACGTCACTTTTTCAGGGGGAAAATGTCAGGGGTGGTTCAGTCCCTATCAGTCGATCGCTTTGGGATGACACCTCTTTTACTTCGTGCGATGCTTAGTTTTAAGATGAGAGGAAGGGCATATAAACACAAAACACACAAACACACACGTCGAGACGGAGTGCGAGGAACTCCCTGGAAAGACGGGTTAAAAAGAACACAAAGGAAACAAAAATAATCTATTACATCAGCCAGACAATCTGCTCTGGTCTAGGTTCGGTAAATTTTAATTCTACAAGCATATTCATGTTTTGTAAACTAACATGACATTGACCGTGTGTGGGGATATATCAGCACAAGTGTGATATAGAAGCAATGACAATCCGTTTTGCTGGTAAAAACATATATCCATGCCTGTGATATGGTTTTCGGTCTGGATTGATGCCATACAAGTTTACAAATGCCATAAAGCATCACTCTTTGGCTACCGAACTCGAAATAGTAATCAATAACCTGATTATGACTGGCATCATTGCTGCTCTACTCGGAAGTGCCAATAGCAAACTACTCAGCTTAGAAGTAGATTTTGTGCAAAGGGAAGCTAGATATCGAAATGGAAGGCAGGTTCTACTGGACTTTTGTTCCCGTGACAATGACCTGGCATTGTACAATTACGGTGGAGACCTACACTCCATGACAAATCTTGTTCATATCACTTTTGCTTTGGAAATGAACGGATATCTTAAAATCTGGACATGGTTTATCATAATAGTATTACTTATAAACTACCGCCGAATCCAGAACTCTTCCATCGCCGTTTTTTTACACGAAGACAATGCTTAAGTTCGCCTACTCAAGTAAGTTGAAAACTAGTTTCTGGATGTTCCAACTCTTCCGGCGCCAAACAGACGTGTCGCTGACCCTTCTGCAGTCTTGCCACCCATGCAAAGGCTGTCGTCACTGGAAAGCTATGAGTGTACAAATGGTGTGCTACAGACACGGCGAGGAACTTCCGGAGTGAGTGGTCGAGTCCCATTGTCATTAATGGAACTAGGGCACGATCCGGAAATTCCACAGCTCACTGAGTTGACTAGTCGAACCTTGGCCGTGGTATATATTGGAAGCCATCGTCACCTCCGTCCAGAGCCAAGCCGTAGCTGAATCATAGCCCACCGGCAGACGTGTCACAGTCCACGTGCTACCTGACCACTGACCATGCGTACCCTGCTGCTTCTCACGCTGGCGCTGGTGATGTGCGCCGTAGTCATCGTTCATGCCGATGACGACTGCAGAGATTGCGACGATGGGGACGACGACTCAAGCTGCTGCCAACAACCCTCGGGCTGGTGCTGGGACGGAGATGACGATGACCGTGAGGACTGCGACGACGATGACGATGACGGATGCGGTGGTGGACGCCGGTGCTCCTACGATAGTTGCTCCCGCTCCCACGTCTGCAGGTATCGGGATTGGTGAGTTCTGCAAAGCCAGCGAAAGGGTGATGCTTGCAAGCAGAAGGTGTGAAGGTGAGTGCCATTGCAGCTTTTTTGATCAGCTGGTTCTGGGGGTGACAGAGGCTACCTGAAGAGAAATGTTTGCACTGTATTGCGTTGCGAAAAAATGTTCCGTTATTCAGTTCCAAATAAGTCATGGTTTTGATAGGGATGAATGAATAGGCTACCTTCTTCATTCCTAAATTTATTCTGTATCCCTCTCAACCGCAATGATAGCGTAGCCCATGGATATCTGCCGCCTTTTTCAGAATTTTCCATTATTCATTCTTAGTTGCGACTTATTCCCTGGCTGCTAATGCCATACCCTGATATTTGCTATGCTAAGGAAAACAGCTGACACACATCGTCAAATGTCGCCGATTGGCCACGATTTCCACATCGTCTAACGCTCTGTCAGGTCTTATTCGTGTACTCTAATAGCGCTCTTAGCATCATTATGCCGTTCCGGTGTCATCTCTTTCCATCACCACACTGTTCTTGCGCAGTTTTGACCGCACTGGGTTGCTTTGACGGTACTTGTAACGTCATAAGCCTGCTGATTCTGTGTATGACGTCAGTGAGCTGTTCCGACTCTGCTTCGGACGTCAGTGAGCTGTTCCGACTCTGCTTCGGACGTCAGTGAGCTGTTCCGACTGTGTCCCTGACGTCAGTGTGCTGCTCCAACTCTGGCTCTGTTGTCATTGTACTGTGTTCTGAAATCAGTGGGCTTTTCTGATGCTGCTCCCGATGCCAACAAGATGTTCCAGCACTGTCTCTGACGCGCGCCAAAGGGCTGTCCTGACGCTGTCTCTAACATACTCGTTCTTTCCCTCACGACAGGGACGATTAATTCTGAAGATTACCAGCTGATCCGGGGAGGAACTCGATGGGCCTGTCATCGCCCGCCGTCTCGTCTGTCCTCGGAATGGTCGGCTGTGTTGGCGGCTGCATGATTCGGCAAATGACGTCACATCGCACTGACGAATAAACGTTGCGTTAACGGCCGAAGTTGTATGTGGCGGGAAGTGAAGTGATAAGCCTCCAAAGATGACCATGGATGCAGCGATTTCTATTTAGTAGTATACTGATCTTTTACCCTGCATATGAAGCTTCTGGACGCCGAAGCGCCTTGGCTTTCCAGGCTTGTGCCGACCACACGTGCACCGACCACACGTACACGATAGTGTACCATCATTGGGAACTAACAGCAACGAGATCATCACAGACAACACATAAGAAGCTTAGAGGAAGGACCTTATGATGATTTCACTTCACAGACCAAACTGAGCACCTAACGACCACCCCACCCTGACACACATCGTCACCACCAAGAGGAACTGACCCGCTCAACAAAACATATATATCACAATTATCTCGATACGAACAAATCGCAGGCCGGGATCTGCGATCAGGAAGGAAAGAACGCTGCGCTCCGGTACCGGGGTAAAACATGAAGGATCACCTGAACCTTGAAAAGGAAGGTATCACGTTCTGCAGCGAAGTGAAACGACGCTAGGTGCCGAACGTTTCGCTTCCCAATTAAAATCCTGAGAACCAATTCTAGAAGGAGTGGAGAAACTGGCGACAATCTCCAAAAATAGACCATGAGCAATCATATATCACATAATGATGACTCATCGGGAACCGCACGAATCACAAACCGTTAGTTTACATTTTAAGCCCGCAAGGCTATCGTCGCCTATCGTCGTTTCATTTCGATGCAGAACGTGATAACTTCCTATTCAAGGCTCAGGTGATCATTAATGGCTTACTCCAGTATCAGAGCGCAACGTTCTTGCGTTCTTGATCGCTGATCCATGCCGGTGATTTGCTGGAATCGCGAGAATTGTGGCATGTATGCTTTTTTAACACTCACCTTGGAAGGCCTCTAAAAATTTCGCGCATTGGAGTGTGGGGGGGGGGGATTCCGCACCCCCCCTAGGATCTCGGCTCCTATTAAAGCTGGAATAACGAAATTCGTAGGGTGAATGAGTACGGTATTGAGCTATATTGTGTGATATTTCATGACCTTAGGTCAATATCTTGAAGGTCAAATTAGGTCACATATATCAAAAGTTTCCTGATTTTCGTGGCTTGGCTTGTCATTGTTGTGGATCGCTGTGATTGTGTTTAAATGCTCAAAAATGGGCACCAGTGATGTTTTAGACATTTCCAATGATGCAATACAGATGCTAGACCCGGCATTTGACCTCAGGTCACCTATATAGCAGCACTTTATCAGGTCAGTTACCTGTTCCAGTTACCGGAACCGGGCCGCCTGCCCGACTGTTCCGTCCGGCAGCTCGGCGCAATCGGCTTCGCACAATATGGAGTGAAGTACACGAATGAATAAGTATGGAAACGCTTAGGTACACAATGACAAACAGTAGTTTTCGGGATGTGTAGGTAGTAACATGCAAAGTGACATCAGTCGCATGACGTCATTTGCATTTATGACAACATTCCAGTTGACCCAGGTTGGTTCCATTAACCTGTCAGGAACTTGACCTGACTTGACCTCGGTGACCTAACATGACCTTGAAACTACATAGCATAACAATATACGACGCGCCGGACATTTATAAGCAGGTACACGAAAAATGGCGTACATCGACCGGTAAAATCTCGAGTTATATACGAAAAACAGGAGGGGTGGGCGGATTTCGCCCCCCGCTTGACCTCAGGTCAAGCTGTGTGATGACCTCAGGTCAAGCGGTGTGAGTGTGTCACACGTGCACCCGCTTAACACGCGCACTGGAGGGGGCTCCAGTGCACGTGTTAAGCGGGTCAGTTTCTCTTGGTGTCAGGGAGGGAAGTTCGTTAGGTGCTCAGCTTGGTCAACTGAGCCTTTTCAAGGCTCAGTTGATCCTTCATGTTTTACCCCGACATCGGAGTGCAGCGTTCTTGCCTTCCTGATCGCAGATATCGGCCGGTGAATTGCTCGCATGGAGATAATTGTGACATGAATGCGTTGTTGAGCGGATTGGTCCCTCGCGGTGGTGCTGGTGTGTGTGCGGGACGGAAAGTCGTAAGGTGATCCGTTTGGTCTGCGATGTGAAATCATCATGAGGCTAGCGTCTTGTGTGTTGTCTGTGATGATCTCGTTGCTGTTGTTTCCAAATGATGGTACACTATCGTGTACGTGTGGTCGGTGCACGTGTGGTCGGTGCACGTGTGGTCGGTACACGTGTGGTCGGTGCACGTGTGATCGGTGCACGTGTGGTCTGTGCACGTGTGGTCGGTGCGCGTGTGGTCGGTGCACGTGTGGTCGGTGCACGTGTGGTCGGTGCACGTGTGGTCAGTGTACGTGTGGTCGGTACACGTGTGGTCGGTACACGTGTGGTCGGTACACGTGTGGTCGGTGCAGGTGTGGTCGGTGCACTTGTGTTCTACACAAGCCTGGAATGAATGGTGCATCCGTAACCAGAAGCTTTAGATGCAGGGTAAAAGATCAGCGAACTCCTGAAGAGAAACCGCTGCATCCATGGTCATCTTTGGTGGCTGATTCGTTCCCACCACGTATAGCTTCGGCCGTTAACGCAACGTTTATTCGTCAGTGCGATGTGACGTCATTTGCCGAATCATGCAGCCGCCAACACAGCCGACCATTCCGAGGACAGACTAGACGGCGGTCGATGACAGGCCCATCGGGTTCCTCCCCGGATCAGCTGGTAATCTTCAAAATTAATCGTCCCTGTCGTGAGGGAAAGAACGAGTATGTTAGAGACAGCGTCAGGACAGCTCTTTGGCGTGCGTCAGAGACAGTGCTGGAACACCTTGTTGGCATCGGGAGCAGCATCAGAAAAGCCCACTGATTTCAGAACACAGTACAATGACGACAGAGGCAGAGTTGGGGCAGCACACTGACGTCAGAGACACAGTCGGAACAGCTCACTGACGTCCGAAGCAGAGTCGGAACAGCTCACTGACGTCATACACAGAATCAGCAGGCTTATGACGTTACATGTACCGTCAAAGCAACCCAGTGCGGTCAAAACTACGCAAGAGCAGTGTGATGATGGATAGAGATGACATCGGAACGGCATAATGATATTAAGAGCGCTATCAGAACACACGAATAAGACCTGACAGAGCGTTAGACGATGTGGAAACCGTGGCCAGTCGGCGACATTTGACAATGTGTGTCTGCTATTTTCCCTAGCATAGCAAATATCAGGGTATGGCATTAGCAGCCAGGGAATAAGTAGCATCTAAGAATAAAAAATGGAAAGTTTTGAAAAAGGCGGCAGAGGTCCATGGGCTACGCCATCATTGCGGTTCAGAGTGATACAGAAGAAATTTAGGATTGAAGAAGGTAACCTATTTATTTATTCCTTACAAAACAATGCATTTTATTTGGAACGGAATGGCGGAATATTTTTTGCAATGCAATGCAATGCGAACATTTTTGTTCAGGCAGCTTCTGTCACCTTCAGAACCAGCTGATCAAAAAAGCTGCAATAGCCATCACCCTCACACCTGCTGCTTGCAAGCATCACCTTCACGCAGGCTTTTGCAGAACTCACCGATCCCGATGCCTGCAGACGTGGGAGCGGGAGCAACTATCGTAGCAGCAATAGCGTCCACCACCGCATCCGTCATCGTCATCGTCGTCGCAGTCCTCACGGTCATCGTCATCTCCGTCCCAGCACCAGCCCGAGGGTTTTTGGCAGCACCTTGAGTCGTCGTCCCCATCGTCGCACTCGTTGCAGTCGTCATCGGCATGCACGATGACTACAGCGCACATCACCAGCGCCAGCGTGAGAAGCAGCAGGGTACGCATGGTCAGTGGTCAGGTAGCACGCGGACTGTGACAAGGCTGCCGGTGGGCTATGGTTCAGCTACGGCTTGGCTCTGGACGGAGGTGGCGGTGGCTTCCAATATATACCATGGCCAAGGTTCGACTAGTCGGCTCAGTCAGCTGTGGGATTTCCGGATCGTGCTCTAGCTTCACTGAGGACAATGGGACTCTCGACAAAAGACTGGAAGTTCCTTGTCGTGAACTGAAAATCTCATTTTCAGCATTTCCAAGTAAAGCAACAATGATGCCAGTCATACTCACGTTATTGGTTGCTATATCGAGTTTGGTAGCGAAAGTGTGATGCTTATTGACTTTTGTAAAATTATACGCCATCAATCCAGACCGCAAGCCACATCAACAAAGAATGAAATGTCAATGAAATTCTCACTTAGTCTGTCCCTTCCCTCTTGGAACAAAATGTCGGACCGGACTCCCATTCCCAAAACAACACACCACACAGAACGACGCGTGGTGACGTCACTTGAGTATTACGCCACAAATATGTCCTCACCACGTATAATTTTGTCGCCAAGAATGTATGCGCCTGAGAGCGTTGCCCGCGTCAGTTTTAAAAATTGAATAGGCTAAGTCAATTAAGTTTGAATTTTCACTCCGCAACAAACAAATAAACCTCCGCAACAAACCCATGTTATTATTATTACTGAGCTAGATGGGACAAGCAATCAAATTGAAGTTATCCGGGGAAAATAGCAAGGTAATCCTAAAATTTACAATGTTCACCAGCAAATTGATGCAGGCTAGGTTTATCGGAACTTACAATAAGTGTCAGGATTGCATTCAACACACCAAGCTACATTATTTGTTCACCTCTCGCAATACCCTCCTACATGTGCTCAGACAAGCTGTTTTACTGCTTCTGTTGGGCTCCCGGCACCATTTCGGTGTAGAAACATGCACCGCATGGGCATCAGGCCAGATTCAATATTTGACCTGAGAACATCACGTGACCCGCCATGACCACGATATTCTATTTACTTATATGCTTTCTTACTTTATACTCTACACTATACTTACCTTTCTTGGCTGTCTTAAGATGCATGGCGCATGGCGGCACCCACATTCGGCCACTGCATTGCTTAATTGCATGACACTCGACTAAAATCGGAACATCGCCAAGTAAGTAATATTTTATGCTTTTGGCTGACGCGTGATGTCACATGCAACACGCATGTCAATGCACTTCACTGATCGGAGCTCATCTTGATGACCTCCATCGCTTGCCATCGAATGCAACGAAATCAGCCCGTAACTTTTAGAAGTTAGCTGTTGGGCATAATCCGCCCTCCGCCCTACCCTGGTCTGATTTGTCAATGGAGGAAAGCTAATGCTCTTTTCAAGCCACCTGCGACCCGGTTCCGGTAACTGGAACAGGTAACTGACCTGATAAACTGCTGCTATATAGGTGACCTGAGGTCAAATTCCGAGTATAGCATCTATATCGCATCATTAGTAATGTCCAAAACATCATTGATGCCCATTTTGAAGCATTTAAATACAATCACAGCGATCCATAACAATGACAAGCCAAGCCACGCAAAACAATAAAATGTTGACATATGTGACCTCATTTGACCTTCAAGATATTGACATAACGTCATTAAATTTGCACACAATAGAGTTCACTAACGTTCCCATCCACCCTGAGAATTTCGTTACTCCAGTTTTAATAGGAGCCCAATTACAGGGCCTCGGCTAAGGAATTTTGACTACTGGGGCAAATCATAAAAAGGCTCCCCATTGGCAAACAATAGTGGAAGGCATTAATACAAAAATGTGTGATTTCATTGTTTTTGAATGATGTAGGTATTAACCATTCGATTAGTTAGATTTTCATAAAAGAAAATCAATAAATAGGTACGCTCCAGTCAGTCATAACAAAATAGATGGTTTAGTGTCACGTCATAGGTATATTGATTATACGTATATGTTAACACAACATACACCGATACACGCAATCGTAGCTCGCTCGCAGACTGTTCTGGACACAGCCGATGTACAAACCTGAGATATGCGCCAGTGTTAACACGCAGACAACAAATCCATATGTGACTTCTTGACTCGCTATCACACCACCACAAGCACCATAACACTCCGCTCCACTCAGTCCATACCAGGCCAGCCACCCACACCTACATAGTTCCAGGTCCTCGCCGACACAGGGCATGTCGAACAACAGCTGACACTGCCTCTGGCGGCAGAGAAACCATCGCCCGTGTCGGCGACACGGGCACGCCGCCGGCCCCGCCCGACTGCCCTGCAATGGTTTCCCCGTGGGAACACATGCCACTCTACCCTCGTCAATCGCCTTCGCCGCGCTCAAGCAACACTTGTCCCACACGCTCGCTCGAAAAACATCGCAGCTTTTCTAGACCGCCACGCTGAGGCGACCACCGTAACCCCACCCCCATCCCTTCCCCATGCCCCGCTCCCGCTGTTTGAGTGACTCAAGTGTCCGGGCGTCGGCCACGGGGCCGCTAGAGTATCGTTTTCGACCCGCAAATCACACGTTACACCTACTCGGTCTCTCATGACTGGGACTCTGTCTCCTCTACAGCGCCCCGGCAGGCCTATAGAACTTCCTGATGAACTCCCGTTGCTTATAAATAGCTGGATCGGGGTGCTTGCTCCGGCGCTGCTTCGCCATTAAGAAGGCTGCCACGGCAGGCCGCGGGTCATAGCTGGCCGTACCTACGCCGTTGACACTGATCATGAGTCGGTCGTTGGCCGTGGTCAGCTGCATACCGAGGCGGTGGCTGCTGCGGATAGCGTTGTAGTGGGAAACTGCCCGCTCGGTACCCATGCTGTGGGGCGCGACGCACAGCAATGACGACAGCAACTTCTTGCACACCCCAGAGGAGCATCTCGTCATCGCCACTAGCTTGTTCTTCGCATCAGTGTGCTGTGCTCGTGCCTCAGTCATCTTTCCCCAGTCATCGCAGACGTCAGTCACAAGTCGCGACACACTCTCCGGGCCGAACAGTCCAGAGGTCAGATCCCGGCCAGCAGCTACAAACGCAGCCACTGAAGGCGCTTCCAGCAGCTGTGACATGACACGCACCACGTCCTCTTGCTCCACGTTGAGCCTGTCTGTCAGGAAGTTGATGGCAGAGCCGACGACTTCCAGCCTGACGGCACCAAAGTTGCGCTTCGTGGTCACATTGCTGTTGTGACACCGAGCTCCACCCTCCTCCTGGACGTCTCCCAACTTCTCCTCTTGGCCACCTGGTAGAGGCTTGGTTTCCATCAGCTTCAGCTGCATGACCGCCGCATCTCGTGCCGCCAGAACCTCGGGCAGTACCAGGTCACCCCTCTGGAATGTCTTCTGTAGGTGACAGAAGATCCCACAGATGTCAGCCATAAGAGCTGTTAGACGGACAGTCTGTCCGCCGGCTGTCCACTTTCGCAGAAACCCCTTCGCCTCGGCCTTTTCCGTCCGACTTCCTGACACCGCCACACTCTCCCACACTTCCCTGCACGCAGCCAGGTTGGACAGAGTGGCGTTGATCGAGGACAGCAGATGTTCCGCGAACCTCACTTCAAACACTGGAGGAAACGCCACCACGCCACCGCTGTCACGGAGCTTCTTCGTCCGTATCTTGGACGTCCGGAAGTGGCTGCTGACAGCGCGGAGGTCAGACTTCCAGTGCTGGATCTCAGGGACCGTTTTCTCCACGCTCTCCAGAGCGAGGTCACTCCGGTGACACGCACCAGATCGTAATAATCTGTCGACCTAACAGATCGTTGAGGCGCCTCCACAGGCCTGACTGCCGACCCGTATTGGCACTCTCCCCATCGGTGGTGACTCCCACCATCGTCTCAGACGGCAGACTCAGCTCCTGCATGATCTGCTTCACCGAGTCCAGGAGACCTTGTGCTCCGCCTTCCTCCGGCTCTACCACGCCTGCCAGGAAGGATTGGAGCTGGCAGTCATCATCTATCACACGAACCGTGACAAACTTATTGTCCAGTTGTTGCCGGTCCATACTGCCGTCGATCTGTATGCTGTACACCAGCCCAGCAGCAATCTTCTCACTCAGTTTCCTCCTCTCTAGCTCAGCGACGATGCCCAGCATCTTACGATAGACGTCAGGGTCGCGGTAGTGGAGGGCTTCTGCAGCTGGCTCCGTAGAAACCAGGTTCACGTCCCAGCCGCCTTCACTCAGAGCCGTCCAAACCTGGCGCTCGCGGACGGTCGCCAGTGACCGGGCAGGCCAGGACCATGCAGAGGGCGTCTCAAGTAGGCTATCGTTGTAGACTGTAATGGCCAGCTCTACCAGCACCTTGGTCACGCCAGCCTCGGTCTTCTTTAAGACGGACACCCACAGGTGTTTCCCGCTTTTGGCTTCCCACTGACGTTGGAAATTCTCGACTTCGACAGCAGCGGCGTGAGCTCGTGATCCCATGTGGTCTACTGCTTGTCTTAGCCGTTCCTTTGAATCGGCTCGCACACCGGTGGCCATGTGGACGCGCCCATTCTGAGACACCTTAGCCGCTTCAGTGTGATGACGCTCGCAGGTGGTGCATACCAAGACAGCTCTTTTCCTGCCCTGTCCACCTTCCTGTCTGTTTTCTAAACGGAAGTTTTCGAATTTGTTTGTCAGCCAGCGTGCATCAATTTCGCACCTTTGTACCAGTTGGCGGGGTCCTGGCTAGCACTGACGCTGGGGACTGGCGTAGGACTCTGACTAGGACTGGCGTTGGGACTGGCTTCCTCGGCGACTGGTTGAGGCGAAGGAGTAGGTTGACCTGTAGGATGAGTTGTCGGGCTGGCCAGGTGAGATGGTACCGTGCCAAAGACAGAAAAAAACACGGAAAGATGAGTTAAGGAGAGATACATGCATAGAAATTCGTCTCTGGATAGGTGTTTGCTCGGTCGACACGATAAAATCCGAAGTTGCGAATGCCCCTTTATGAAATTATTGGTGAGGACAAATAATTCATAGACAAATATACGGAAATTGGTCAAACATTTTATCCCAAACAAGATATGCTCAGTGATAAAACATATGAAGTTACCTGATGCAGGTCTTCTTGGCCACCGGCTGTGCTTGATCCGCAACTTCTTGGTCAGGATCAGCCGGATGAGGAGGGTTGGTGTTTGGACCGGACGAGGGTCGTTTCTGGAAAATAGGAAATGTGGATATGCGATGCAAATACTGCTGTTTAAAAAAAACTGATTTCGGGTAATCCGATCGTGTCTCGTCCCAGTTCCATGACGCTTGATTCGCCGACAGAAATTACAAGCTCCCTACCACCGAAACAACAAAGGTCAAAATTTATAGCAAACAAATACCTATAGAAGTAATTAACAAGTAACTTCAAAATCCAAGTCCTAGATAAGAATGGCATTGAATGACACCATCTTTCAATAGAAATGAAGATAATATCAATATCCCAATATTATTACACATATGGTCAAAAGTTGCAATCAAGACAGTCAATATAGTTATTCGATGTCCGGAAGTGGTATACAATACAATATGGTATACAATTAAATGCAATAGTCACGATAATACCTTTGGTAAGCGGCGCAGAATCCACGCACGCGCTGGCAGTCGGCCGCCAGTATGGGGGAGGGGCAAACGGCTAAACGCCGCAGTAAATACCCACAATTGTATGATCAAAAGCAACGGCAATGCCCCTCTGAATCAAAATTTCTCTGAAATATGCCCAGCCCAAGACAATGCCCATATTGGAAAATGGGGTATGCTCGCAAAATTATAGGTAGGTACGCCCCTGAGAAAAGCTCAGCAAGTTTGCGCTAATCAATTTCACAAACATCCAATGACCAAACCTTAACATACCTTGTGTGGTTGGAAAAATTTCCTGATGTCCATATTTTCACAACGTTTTGGTGTGCTTTTCCAACATGTAGGTATGTAACGCAACACTCGGCGAACTACAGGTTGAGGTTCATGCAAAGCTCTTCAATCACTAGGTTATGCAAGTTGAGAATTTTTGACTCAAACGGCGTCAGCTGACTACGCTATCTCGTGACGAATGCGCCGATTGATCCTCCGTTGCGAAGAATTGCACGCGTATCGGGCGCATATACGCGACCGATTTAAGTAGCTACACATAACCTTGCAGCTACCGAGCGCTTCTACCAAAGCTCTGTTAAAGGAAACTAACCACCTTTATAATGGGATTTTAACTGAGATAGCAGTTTTGAAGACCACGTCGAGAAATCACTTACCTCATACTCCGTTCGGTCCAAAACATCTTCCAGCCGAAGTTATAAGGCCTTTTATCATCGGTTTTGGGACATGGACAGACTCGGTGGGCGTTGTGAAAATTCCTTCATATGGAAGCATATGGAAGCAAACAGCATTTCAATGGAAATTACAAGCTAGCGAGCGGACCTTCCTTAACAAGAACCTCTGTTAAGTAATATAGTACAGTATCTAGTTTACCTGGTACTAATTTCATTCCTCAATGGTAATATATTTCAAACGGAAGGGTATATAAAAGTTATTTGCTTTGTTTTTATCACACTAATAATATATTTATTATTATATTATTTATATATATTCGCCACGAAAACTTTGCGAGTCTATATTGCTGCCATAAAGTTATATTCCTCTCTTGGCGAACCTTTAGAGGCCTATGATAAAAAAAGAAAAAACCTTCCAAAATCCCGTTTTTTGAAGTATGGGCATAATATTTCGCAAAACCAATGTCATATTCATCATTTTCAGGTGCCAATACCCCTAATTAGCATGATTGCAGAATTTCGGCAAGGTGGTTAGTTTCCTTTAATATATATAAATATGTCTGTTAACACGCGCACTGGAGGGGGGCGAAATCCGCCCACCCCTCCGGTTTTTCGCAAATAACTGCAGATTTTACCGGTCGATATACGCAATTGTCGGTATACCTGCCTAAAAATGAACGGCACGTCGTTTAAAGCAAGAAAACTTGAAATCGGCCGAAAATTTTTCAAGTTAGGGGCCGCTAAAGTCAAAAAATGTTTTAGCGCCAGACCACCAAAATCGGCGCTGATGCGCTTCCAGTATACTGACAAAGGGAAGTGTTCTAGGCAACACTAGCGACTTGTTTGATGCATATTGATATGCTGTATAGTTTCAAGGTCATGTTAGGTCACCAAGGTGAAGTCAGGTCAAGTTCATGACAGGTTAATGGAACCAAACTTGATCAACTGGAATGTTGCCATAAATGCACTACTGGTTGTCATTTGTACTGTTTGTCATTGCGTTTCCATACTTTATTCATGTACTTCACTCCCTTCTTCACGAAGCCGATTGCTCCGAGCTGCCCGACGGAGCAGTCGGGCGGGCGGCCGGTTCCGGTAACTGGAACAGGTAACTGACCTGATAAAGTGGTGCTATATAGGTGACCTGAGGTCAAATGTTGGGTCTAGCATCTGCATTGCATCATTGGTAATGTCCAAGACATCATTCATGCCCATTTTTGAGCATTTAAACACAATCACAGCGATCCATAACGATGACAAGCCAAGCCACGCAAAACCGGAAAATTTTGCAAATCTGACCGCATTTGACCTTGAAGATATTGACCTAAGGTCACGAAAATTGCACACAATAGAGTTCACTACCGTGCCCATCCACCCTGCGAATTTCGTTCCTCCAGCTTTACTAGGAGTCGAGATCTTAGGGGGCGGAATCCGCCCCCCTCCAGTGCGCGTAATTCTCAGAGGCCCTCCAGGGCGCGTGTTAAGTGCGAACTAACGAACCTCCGTGTGTGTAATTCGAAGTGAGTGCGATAAAATAAGATTACCTACATAGATAGCTAATAAACATAGCTAAACCGAACAATAAAATATAAGATGATTATATTGAGACATTTCCAGGGTTTTGGAAGTGGGGCAAAATCCAATCACTACTGGGGAAATTCCGGTCACTACTGGGGCATTTGCCCCAGTAGTTAACATGTTATCCGAGGCCCTGAGCCGAAATATTGGGGGCTGGTATCCGCCCCTCTTCAGTGCGCGTAATTTTCCGAGGCTCTTCAGGGCGTGTGCTAACTTCAGAATACCACTGACCCACCATGATCACGATGTTGTCTTTACTCATGGATGGTCTTTACTTCATTGATGGCTATGAGTTTTTACTTTACCCTTATCGTCTGTTTTAGGATGCATGGCACATACCGGCACCCACATTCGGCCTCTGCGTTGCTGCATTGCATGATGGTCGGCTAACATCAAACCTTCGCCAATGAGGCCGGGTTTCAAGCTTTTGACTGATATGTGAAGTTACATGAAACACCTAGGCCAATAGACTTCAGTTATCGGAGCACATCTTGCGGATCTCTGTCAAGTACTACGAATACAAATTTAAAACACCGAAAACTTAACATTAAAAAGTCCAATAAAAATCGGTTGGTAAACTAACACTAAAAGTGTGTGTTTTAAAATCTTCCCCAAGTTGAATTTCCTCCAGCTAAATACATGACTTAAGCCGTGGCCTCACCAACCCCTTTCATGACGTCACTTTTTCAGGGGGAAAATGGCAGGGGTCGTTCAGTCCCTACTAGTCGATCGCTTTGGGATGGCACCTCTTTCTCTTTCGTGCGATGCTTAGTTTTAAGATTAGAGAAAGAGCATATCACAACAACAATACACACACAAACACACACCTCGAGACAGGGTGCGTGGAACTCACCGGAAAGACGGGTTAAAAAACGCAAAGGAAACCAACATAACCAATACATAACGCAGACAATCTTCTCCGGTCTACGTCAGGTAGCTTTATACAAATTATACAAATTTAATTATACAAACATATTCATGTTTTGTAAACGAACATGACATTGACCGTGTGGGGAATATATCAGCACAAGTGTGATATAAAAGCAATGACAATCCGTTTTGCTGAAAACAACATGGTTTAGCACAATAGTATTACTTATAAACTACCGCCGAATCCAGAAGTCTTCAATCGCCGTTTTTTACACGAAGACAATGCTTAAGTTTGCCTACTCAAGCAAGTTGAAAACGAGTTTCTGGATGTTCCAACTCTTCCGGCGCCAAACAGACGTGTCGCTGATCCGTCTGCGGTTTTGCCACCCATGCAAAGGCTGTCGTCACTGAAAAGCTATGAGTGTACAAATGGTGTGCTACAGACACGGCGAGGAACTTCCAGAGTGAGTGGTCGAGTCCCATTGTCCTTAATGAAACTGCAGCACGATCCGGAAATCCCACAGCTCACTGAGCCGACTAGTCGAACCTTGGCCGTGGTATATATTGGAAGCCATTGTCACCTCCGTCCAGAGCCAAGCGGTAGCTGAACCATAGCCCACCGGCAGCCTTATCACAGTCCGCGTGCTACCTGACCACTGACCATGCGTACCCTGCTGCTTCTCACGCTGGCGCTGGTGATGTGCGCTGTAGTCATCGTGCATGCCGATGACGACTGCAGAGATTGCGACGATGGGGACGACGGCTCAAGCTGCTGCCAACAACCCTCGGGCTGGTGCTGGGACGGAGATGACGATGACCGTGAGGACTGCGACGACGATGACGATGACGGATGCGGTGGTGGACGCTATTGCTGCTACGATAGTTGCTCCCGCTCCCACGTCTGCAGGCATCGGGATCGGTGAGTTCTGCAAAAGCCTGCGTGAATGTGATGCTTGCAAGCAGCAGGTGTGAGGGTGATGGCTATTGCAGCTTTTTTGATCAGCTGGTTCTGAAGGTGACAGAAGCTGCCGGAACAGAAATGTTCGCACTGCATTGCGTTGCAAAAAAATATTCCGCTATTCTGTTCCAAATAAAAGTCATGGTTTCGTAAGGAATAAATAAATAGGTTACCTTCTTCATTCCTAACTTTCTTCTGTATCACTCTGAACCGCAATGATGGCGTAGCCCATGGACCTCTGCCGCCTTTTTTATTTTACATTTTACATTTTTCATTCTCAGTTGCGACTTATTCCCTAGTTGCTAATGCCGTACCTGATATTTGCTATACTAAGGAAAACAGCTGACACACATCGTCAAATGTCGCCGACTGGCCACGGTTTCCACATCGTCTAACACTTATTCTAACATCTTATTCGTGTATTCTGATAGCGCTCTTAGCATCATTATGCCGTTCCGATGTCATCTCTATCCATCATCACACTGTTCTTGCATCGTTTTTGACCGCCCTGGGTTGCTTTGACGGTGCTTGTAACGTCATAAGTCTGCTCTGATTCTGTGTATGACGTCAGTGAGCTGTTCCGACTCTGCTTCAGAAGTCAGTGACCTGGGACGTCTGTGTCTCTGACGTCAGTGTGCTGCTCCAACTCTGCCTCTGTCGTCATTGTACTGTGTTCTGAAATTAGTGAGCTTTTCTGATGCTGCTTCCGATGTCAACAAAGTGTTCCAACGCTGTCTCTGACGCACACCAGAGTGCTATCCTGACGCGGTCTCTAACATAATATTTATTTCCCCATCTATAACAGGGACGATTAGATCTGAAGATAATCAGCTGAACCGGGAAGGAACCCGATGGGCCTGTCATCGCCTGACATCTCGTCTGTCCTCGGAATGGTCGGCTGTGTTGGCGGCTGCATGATCTCGTGAATGACGTCACATCGCACTGACGAATAAACTTTGCGTTGACGGCCAAAGGTGTATGCCGCGGGAAGCGAAGTGATAAGCCTCCAAAGATGACCATGGGTGCAGCGGTTTCTATTTAGAAGTTTGCTGACCCTGCATCTAAAGCTTCTGGACGCCGAAGCACCTTTCATTCCAGGCTTGTGCAGAACACAAGTGCACCGGCCACACGTGTACCGACCACACGTGCACTGACCACACGCACACCGACCACACGTGTACCGACCACACGTGCACTGACCAAGCGTGCACCGACCACACGTTTACCGACCACACGTGCACTGACCACACGTGTACCGACCATACGTACACAATAGTGTGCCATCATTGGGAAACAACAGCAACGAGATCATCACCGACAACACATAAGAAGCTAACCTTATGATGGCTTCACTTGACAGACCAAACTGAGCACCTAACGACCTTCCCTTCCTGACGCACATCATCACCACCAATAGGAACTGACCCACTCAACAAAACATGCATGTCACAATAATCTCGATAGAGCAAATCACCGGCCGAGATTTGCGATCAGGAAGGCGGGAACGCTGCACTCCGATATCGAGGTAAAACATAGAGGATCAACTGAGTCTTGAAAAGGAAGTTATCACGTTCTGCAGCGAAATGAATCGACGCTAGCACGCGCCCTGGAGGGCCTCTGAAAATTACGCACACTGGAGGGGTGGGCGGAGTCCGCCACGCCCCCCCCCCCCTAAAATCTCGGCTCCTAGTGAAGCTAGAGGAACGAAATTCGCAGGGTGGATGGGTACGGTAGTGACCTCTATTGCGTACAAATTTCATGACCTTAGGTCAATATCTTCAAGGTCAAATGAGGTCAAATTTGTAAAATTTTCTGGTATTGCGTGGCTTGGCTTGTCATCGTTATGGATCGCTGTGATTGTATTTAAGTGCTCCAAAATGGGCATCAGTGATGTTTTGGACATTACTAATGATGCAATGCAGATGCTGGACCCAAAATTTGACCTCAGGTCACCTATATAGCACCACTTTATCAGGTCAGCTACCTGTTCCAGTTACCGAAACCGGGCCGCCCGCCCGACTGCTCCGTCGGGCAGCTCGGAGCAATCGGCTTCGTGAAGAAAGGAGTGAAGTACATGAATAAAGTATGGAAACGCAATGACAAACAGTACAAATGACAAACAGTAGTGCATTTATGACAACATTCCAGTTGATCAAGTTTGGTTCCATTAACCTGACTTGACCTCGGTGACCTAACATGATCTTGAAGCTATACAGCATATCAATATACATCAAACAAGTCGCTAGTGTTGCCAAGAACACTTCCCTTTTGCGAATATACGGGAAGCGCATCAGCGCTGATTTTTGTCGTCTGGCGCTAGAAAATGTTTTGACTTTAGCGGCCACTAACTTGAAAAATATTCCACCGAATTCCATTTTTCTTGCTTTAAACGACGCGCCGGTCATTTCTAAGCAGGTACGCAGAAAATTGCGTATATCGACCGGTAAAACTGCAGTTATTGACGAAAAACCGGAGGGGTGGGCGGATTTCGCCCCCCCTCCAGTGCGCGTGCCAGGCGACGAGAGTTTCGCTTCCCAATCCAAATCCTGAGCTTCAATTCTAGAACGAGTGGGGAAACTGGCGACAATCTTTAAAAAAAAAACTCCATAAGCAATCATATATCACATAATGATGACAAATCGGAACAGCACGAATCACAAACCGTTAAGTAGCATTTGAAGCCCGCAAGGTTGCACTTGACAAGGGCGGAGTCAGTGATTATCATTGGGGAAGGGATACATTTCTTCGGAGGGGTGTCTTCGGCGGAAACATTCGCTAATTGGGCGAGGAGTACACTGGAGCATACTGAATGGGGACTTTTTGTCCCAAAGGGGTGCATTTTTATCTCAGAGATGTGTTTGTGGCTGACAAATATGTTGATCATAGGATGGGAAGGGCGCAACCTGGTCTTCCTGAATGGGTGCTTTCCCCTGGTCGGAGGGGCATCACCTTTCCTACGTCACCTAAGGGGGAGGGTGAGTGGCTACATGCAACTCGCTGCTTCCAGCAGACATAGCTCGAACTAAGACTGGCGACCAGCCCGCGACGCTCGATGCCACTAGTTACGAGACAGTTCACGGCCATGTCATTCATCCGCTGTCCTCAGCATCCTGCACGGCTCGAACAGTGGGAAAAATGGAGGAGGCCTTTGCCTCACACTTGTTCATGTGAACAAAACAGTGTATGCCGAGTGGGAAGAGAGAACAGAACACCTTCCAGTCTGTATTTCGGCTCCCGTCTGGCGTCATGATCATGAGCAACAGAGAGGGTACCTCCCTAGTGCAGGGAGGTTCTAGTTCTTCTTGGACTTCTTGAAACATTATGAGATTTAGTTTTGGCGGCGACACTGTAAAAAAATCTAGAACCCCTTGGGTGCTAATCGGTGCAGCAAAAACCAGCACCCGTAAGGTGCTTTTTAAACACCCTAGATGGTGCTACCAGTACCGCCCCTGTAAAATTTGGATTCTTATCGCAGTGCCTATGGCGCTATCTGTAGTACCATGTATCTAGTACCTTGATGCTAGCATGGTGCTACTATCCTAGTACCCGTATGGTGCTAACCACATATTCCAGCCCCCGTAGGGTACTAGGGTAAGACTAGCACCCAATTAGTATCATGGGTGCTAAATAAACACCAGCCATGGCTCTGATGGTAGTACTTCCAAGGTACTGAAATGCTTAGGTACTCTTTCTAGTACCTTGACGCTAATCCAAGCATCTCAGGAAAACGACAATAGTACTTATCGTAGAACCTTTGACAAATGCACATATACTAGTTGTAGAATCTATTGGATAATTATAAACGACTTATCGTCTCGAAGAACCAAATGGAGTCTATAATTAGTATTCATGCATCTTCCATAGTGCCACGATTAGTACCATTTTCATACACAAACACAGCAAAACAAGCAAGCAAAACATAAGTGCTGATGTTTAATGGCCGCCGCATGTTTAACGAGATGTTGCAAACAAATATTTATATAGAATGACACCCTGAAACTCTAGAGAAACCACTGGGAAACTCAGTGCCCTGATTACAATGTGACAATTTGTGACAACCCTTCACGTGGTCACATTTCCCCGGCTTGATTCACAGTTCAGCAGACGCTTGGCCGCCTAGAACTCCTTCAACACGACCACATACAGAACAGGCAGTCATGTGAACAACTCTGTATTATAAGGCTCACATAGCCCGCACTTCTCATAAATCACAAGTTATCACAGAGAGTGATATCACAGAGACACACACATCACTCGTGCAGCTCCAAAACAAAACACTTCTCCAGGACACCTTAAATCAGCCCCCACCCCCACCCCCGACGATGCACCCAGGTGCTGAACGTTGAATCTTCTCCAAGGACGGTTCACCGCCCTAAACAACTAAATTATCCCTGGGACATGTTCCGCTGGCTCTCCTTCACCTCTCACAGCTGCTGGATGAACTTCAGACATTTCATGGAAGGGCGCACTCCATCGTCAATGTCCAGGGCATACCGTTGAACAAAAAATAACAGTGAAGCAACCTTCCTCGGAAAGGCGAGATGAAAAACTGAGAATGAGAGTGTCAGCGCAACAAGCGCTTCCAGTTCATCAACAGCTGTCATCATTGGTATGCCGCCCACTTGTAGTACCAAGTTGTGTATACTTGGCACCACACTATTCTCTGGAGCAGCGAAGACATCAGAAATTCGCTCGCCCAGCAGGCGGATCACTTGATGAAGCGATTGATCTGAAGATGCACAAAAACAGCATAAGATAAATATGATTGCAAAAGAACTAGATCGAGCGTTAAACTTTAATATTTTAATGAAATGGGTTGACTTCATTCACTTTTCAGGGGATGGGGTTAAAAGGCTGAATAATAACTCGGAATTGGGTATAATTGCGCTACGAAAGCCTACCGTGTAAACCATACATATCTAACAATATACGCGATTTCAAAACATGAGACATTCAGATTTATACAATCATTGCTGCTTCATAGTGGGGTACAAATCACCAGCTTTCATACTATCGCTGATAGGCTCGTTCCTTGGATAAATAGGCTCCTGGACTATGCCTGAATGGGTATGCATCGGCTCGCCCAATCAGCAGCAAGTAGTCCAAAGGCTAAAGCGTTAGTGACACGGGTGCTCTCTTGGCGTGCGTGCAGAGGAGAAAGCTACACAGTTCAACATATTATGTAGAAAATAATCCTTACATCAACACCATGCATTATCATAATTATGTTCCGTTATACTAGGAGTAAACATACACTGAACAGTCAACAGTCTCCGCTAAAATACATGTAACTATGCTTGCCTCATATACCGTCCTAAAATTAGAGCCGTTTGCAGCAAACAATTGATATGACAACCGGTTTGAGACCATTAACGTGGTCTCAAACCGCTTGTAATCGCTCATGGGCTCACCCTAAAATGAGAAATCACAATGCGGCAACTGCGATTCCTTCACAATAAATTCCCAATACGAGCATTCACAGTAAAAAAAAGTTGGTGAACTGCAATCATCCGCAGGCATACGTGTACGATCTTTTGAACAAGAAATTTCCTCAGAACGACTTATAAAATGAATTAAATTACCGGTGACACCGGCATAATCTTAGCCCTGGGAGGTATTTCACCGTCACATAATTGTTGCAAAAAAATGTCTTCGTGGTATGAACAGATTGAGAAAACTCTGACCTACCACCTCTTAAAATCCTAACTTTTACTTTGACGAAGAGCAGTCCTCGTACAACAGTGATAGCCCGTTGGAACACCATACCTACAAACCATACATACAAAGTCCAACTGCATTACTTATCAAGATTGCCATTAATGGATTATCAACGTCACACCTGTAAGACAGCGAACAAAAGAGGAAGTCATAATTTAACATTAACTATTGATTAAAAATGCAGCTGATGCACTGACCATATAAAGAACTTGAGACAAAATCGCACCTGGTATTGTGGCACCTTGGTATTTCATAACGGATCTCGTACGTAACCGAAGCCTTTTTTACTTCTTGAAACAGTACACGAGCCAATCGCAACGAGCCAATCGAATTTACTGGCATAATGCTGTTTGCTGATGCTGTCGTACGCAACTCCACTACCAGAAAATGATGGTGGGAACGTCAGTTTTTCCAACGTACATAAAGGCGGTAGTTTGCGTGCACTTGTGGAGTGTGGCAAGGTATCAACAAAACTTACCATTGGGGCTTTTCAGTTTTGCCGTGACGATATCCAGCTTCTGTTGCATCTTCCCTACAGCCGTGGTCAGGTAGTTTTCTTTGCCGGACAGCATGTCCAGCTCACGCTGAAACTGTAAGCAGTTGATGTTCATCTTCGACGCCAGCAGTCATTTTACCATCTTCAAAGCCACAAAAGAGATGATGGGACTCAACTTTCGTTTCGAATCAAGATAATGCAAACAGAAGAAAGGGGAAAACGGACAATAATAATTACACACAATTTTCAAAGCACTTCATTTCTCAATTCGAACATACAAATCCTGTCTTGGGGGGAAATGCGGTTCGGTTTGAAACCAATATTTTTCTCGGAAGTCTGCCATAAATGCAGCGGTAACTACACTTTGGACTGAGCATATGTAAAAACAAACTAATGCTCTTCTGTCTGAAATTGTTTTTGTAAACATATACAGCCCTGCACATATAACGTTATAACGGCGCATCAAATTTCATGTGGTGCACACGTCAAATTGGCAGACATGCATACCACAAAAAGGGTCAAGGCCAAATAGTTTCACTCGAAGTTACACCAGCCCAATGGATCACAATGTAAGGCACTCTAAATTCATCTAACCCGATAGTGTTATTGGTTTTTTGGAGGGGTGTGGGGAGGGGGTCACGATGAAAATATTTGATGCACGTTTGCGATGCTTAGAGATCACATTAGTGTAGATATATATATATATATATATATATATATATATATATATATATATATATATATATATATATATATCGAACGCCCACGGGTGTCCGATATATGCATACTATATTCGCCTATGCTATAGTCTATACTATAGTCCATTGTTTCGCCAGGGCGCGAAAGAATTCAGGGGCACAACGGGGTCGTGGGTCAGGGTGGCACAGGTAATTCTTCATAATTTTGATTAAGCTGCTGAAAATAGCTTGCACAGGGAGAAAAGTTGGTAAGTACACTGACTAAGGCTGAGTGTCCGCATTCATCAGCAATATGTCACTGAACTAAATGACCTCGAATGACCTTTACGGGACCTCAGGATCAATCGATTCCAGGGTAAATATAAACGCTGAACCTAACTCATCGTAATGGGCGCAGTATAACCAATACAGTTGATGCGCCCTAAAACCCTAATAACCAACAACCAGCCTAACTCATCGTGCAATGTTATCATACAAAGGTGAATATTAAAATATATTCATGAAAACTTTGACAATATACAGGTTTGGTGATTTAAGCATATGCAGCAGCATCGAGCATTGAACATTGAGCACCAACTTTGCACCAGAATGATTTTTGCTGACGTTTTGAATCATTGTTATGCGTAGTGTTTCTTAATGTCACCTTAGCGTTCGAACGTTTGAACTCTAGGAACGTTGAAATTGAAGTTCAAACGATTAATGTCAGACCATCAGATTCACCAAATATTAACAATACAAACACTGCAACCGCATTAAATAATGTCTTGTTTTATAATCTCACCACAAAAAGATATTCCTCCTTTTCACATAGCATAGTGAACAATTTGTGGAGTCCAAGACCAGAAAATTGATGCAGACGTCCCCAATGCTTGGCCCATTCTTAGCAACTGGTCTTGAAATATCCGTGCAGCAGCGTGCCTTGCACTGGCGTAGGAATAACTAAACATTAGACGGGCAAAAATTACATTTTGAGCACTTCCTACTATACACCACAAGAACGGCACTTGGCCAATATTTTGAAATATAGGGATGGTCATGAATATATTGCAGTGCACATGACCATTCATCGCCCATAAGAAATAAGTGCTAAAACATTACTATTACAACGTCAGCTGTACTATACTTGATTTTCATGGTGCATTGTGATGTTAACGTCCCTAGTAGATAGCATGAAATTTCACTTTAGAAAGGAAGGTGAAATTTTTTTTCGGATTCAACGACCTGTGATTTATCACCTAAGATTGATACGAGGGAGTGAGCCTGGCCAGCCCCGAAACGACGTCGCCGCTCCAGAGAATATATCGGACATGAAATTAGAATGTAACGAACTGCTTGCGCTGCACCACGCCTAGAACGCAGTGGTATATTCTCACCATTGAGTAGATAGGTAACCATGAGTAGCATAAGTATGGCGAGTGCGAAGACGGAAAAGCACCACCTTGCTTCACCTTGTTCTATGCAAGCAAGAGGGTCACGACTAATTGATCATGACTTCATGTTGCTGGGGCGCATTGGGTGTGCGCAAAATTCACGTTCCAGCTTTAGGTTTCACCAAGACATATCAAGGAATAAAATATACACTATCCTTTGCGGTGCATTAAGGGTGGCATGCATGGCATTAAGGGTACGATGCATGACAAAATATGGCGCATCACACAACCCATGCCGATACCGAACACTTCATCCAATAGTTGTACAACATGAGCCGACGAAAGGTCGTGAACATCAATGTAACCGTCAGCACACTTGTAGGGGAAGGGGGGAGGGTTGCATACCAGTGCACCAAAACTTACCCCATCTTTGGTGAACAGCGGGGGGTAGTCGATCCGCAGCTCCTCTGCCGTTGCACCCTTGATAATGGCTTGCCGACGTGACGGAAACGTGTCCATCATTAGATGCTTCTGCTCTTCCTGTTCGGCGAGTGCCAGCTCATTTATCTTCATTTGGTGCACCACGCTTCCTAGCGTGTTGCTTGGCTCGTAGTAGGGCAGCCCTAATACCTTCCTCATCTTCTTCGCAGGCGGAGCTCCTTCGCCTTCGCCGCCTTCAGTCTTCTCCAGTCCGACACTCTCGCGCCTCTTCTGTGACGCCCTCCGGTTCTTGAATTTGTCGCGCAGCATGCGACGCAATACGACCTGCATAACCAAGACAGGACTCAGTAAAGCAAACATATGAGCTATAGATCACATGGGCCATAATGTATGCACCGGTGTACGGAAATGCAAGGATTGAGCCTAGTGTTACGCCTTGCTCCAGTCCATGGGGCCTCATAAAATTAGGTAGTATCTGAAGTGCAAAGGTTTTGCTTTTGGCGTTGCGGATGGCGTTGTCAAGCAGGCTTAACAGCAAGGATGAAGCTTTGCATGTATTGAGGCGGCCCGGGTGCACCTTCAAAGTTGGCGTATTCACCAATACTTTTAGGTTTAACCCGCCCCTTCTAGAGGATCTGACTGTCTTCCCGGTCAGATCATCACACCCCGTCTCAGGAGGGGATCATTATCAACCCCCTCTAATCTCCAAACTAAGCGTTGCACGAAAACGAAAATGGCGTCATCGGGAAGTGCCGGACGATGGCCTGAAACCACCCCAAATATGTTATCTCCTTAAAAAGTGACGTCATTAGGAAATCTATGGGATTATGACTGACTCGGGTTTGGTTCTGGGCAGTTAATTTTGGGTTATATTCTAAAAACAGGAATACTCTGGAATCAGAAAAAGAAGACGAAATCGATCATGGCACCAAAATGTTTGCCCACCCAAATATCACATTTTTATTTTAGGAAGCTTTCAGACTTTAGTTTTCAATTGTCTTGAATTTTTATTCATCTGATGGGTGGAGCGCACCGGGAAACGTTTTAAATCAACTTTCACTCATGCTTACTTTAGCCAGAAGCCTTAACTTTAGGCCCAATGGGCAAACATGCAGAAGAAATGTCATCAGAAACTAAAACTTTTTTTTTAAATCCTCCGCTGCTGCATGCCGTTTCTTCACTATCGGCGGAAAGCCATGGGGGGCGTAAACTCCCCCCCCCCCGAAACGGCCCGATTAACATATGACTCTGCAGTTCACCCAAACTAATGAGTCACCCAATGGACTCCATGCTTTAGGTCCCAAATAACTTTGGCAGAAGTTCCGCTCCGGGTTAACAGCGTGGGTAGCTTATGAACAAGTCTTACTAGCACAGGCACATAACACTTTATAAGACATCAATAGCTGTGAAAACCACAGGACAGTAGCCTCGAGTCACTTGATGTTTCATTCGAAAAAAACTCAGTTAGTGCAGCTCCAACGACAGTTATTCAAAAGTTGAGATTACGATCAAGAAAACATTGACTCCGATTTCCCAAAGTTTTCACACTGTTACTTCATTGGCTATTTATTTGGGCGCGTCAACTGCATTGGTCATGTAGCTTTTATTTAATTAAACAAACAGATCTATCCAGTTTTCAGGTTTATCTCTACAGCGTTCGTGTCAATGCCATTTAGACGTCAACATCAATGTTTTGAATAGCCTTTCCTATAGGTCATGGGCAATATTGTTAAATGCACACATTTTATATCGGGTTCTTGGGTTCTTTTTTACGACGAATCCAACTGCTGGATCATATAGCGTCGCCAACATCTCACGCCGGCTGGTCGCGTGTGGCCTCAGTAATCACGCCGGTTATTTTTCCAGCCCACGATCTTACGATCAAGAGTCTGACTCCCTACTGACTGAGCTACCGCGTTCCACTTAGCACACATTCTATCAAGCAGCTCACCTGGTAATCCGCCGTCCGCAGATTCCCCCGAAGGCGAGGGCACGCATCTGCGACGTCTCCCACCATGACATCGTAATCACGCTTCGTGGGTGCCTCGCTGAAAAAAAAGATTGATAGCACCTCTTAGGTACAAACAATCTGCAGATTGTACAAACTGTGTGTGCCGTTGGGATTTGCGGGCGCTTCAGCTGCTTCGGTTACATTGCGCAGATTATACAAACTGGATGGAGCGGGCAGCATACGAATTAGATCCACACGTCGTATGCCGGCCGTGTACACGGAAATCCGTGCTACTGAATGTCCATCATTGGTTCACTTTGAAGCGTATGGCGCCACATTTTTGTGTAAGATATGTCTGCTTTCGAGGAGATGCAACGTATACCAACGAAGATGGCGGCTCCCATGAAGCCCAATAGCGAATTTAAGCAACCTTTGGACTGGCACAATTTATAATAATGTTTCGCCATGGCAGCTAACTTAAACTTAAAGTAGATGAAAGGAGAAGAAATATATTATCTTTAATGATCAGAGCCAACAAGGTGTACTTGAAAAAAAAACAGCGCCATGGAGCGTTGCTAAATTTTCAGCTTTTGGCTTGAACACTACTTGCAATTTAAAGGTTGGGAAAATATTCGGAAGCTTTGGGCACAGACAACTTGACATCAAGCCAGCCAGCATGGTACATTCCAGGGCATGTCGCTTACTGTCCAGCTGCAGCTGTGAAGGCAGCGTAGATGCTGTCAGTGATCTGGCTGTGCTCAGAAGCCGTTAGCGCTGACGCGCCTGCCATGAGTTTGTCTCGAAGCGACCGCGTGAGTGTGCTTGGATCGAACCATTCCCTGGAATGCGAAGGAACTGTGTTCATCACACCTGCATCTACGATTAATTGCATAAGCAGTATCGCAGCAGTATCAGTTGGTTTGAGCGCTGGCCTGCACAGGTCTCCTCTGTTCTGGCAGGATAGGGTTCGAGTCGCTCCGCGCGCTCGCATTTAGCCCCTGGCTGGTAGAGTCAGTTGGCAACTGGCCAGATAAGGTCGGGGACGAGCTACCGGGACGGACGTGTCGGTGCATTGACGACACGTTAAATTCTCCGTAAAAAGACTGCAGTTGAACTGGAATTCACGGATCAAGTGGTGGGACCGGGGTTCACGCAACAAGCTCTACTTAGCAATAGGATCTTGGTTTATAAAGCCACCCCAGCAAGAATTCGGACTAAATTTCAGTAAAAAAATTACATCGAATGACTATGACGTACAATATTGTTTTCTGGGGTAACCAGGGTCGTGGAATCGGATTTCCATATAATATAGTATATGGAAAATGAACATAAAACACACATGAGAACAAAATGAAACATAAAAATAGTATGCAACCAAAATCACGTAAGTAGGTTTATAATATTTTGCACCATCCACCTTTATCTGATGCAATTTCAGATCAAGGAGGTGAACCACAAGTTTGTGGACCCTGTGCCAGGAGTTGACCTGGTGTAAAAACTTGCCAGAGCATGTGCAAAGGTTGGTAGGTTATTGGTTTTACGACACGTCGACCGTTGAGTCATGTAGCGTCGCCAATCTCTCACGCCGATTGGTCGCGGGCGAGGAGTAGCGACAGGTGAGACTCGAACCCAAATCTTTCGATTGTGAGACGAGCATCTTACCCCTAGACCACTCGTCCCCAGCATGTGCAAAGGATGGCAAAAAGCACAGCAGATTTGGTGGCTGTGTGTGCCGCCGTTTTCCCGCTATTGCATACAAGTTATGTATACATACATACCAAGGTAATCTTACGTCAGTGCATTGTAATGTTGAAGAGTCGAATTTATGAGGAAAACAATAAAGCATTGCGAGTTAATTCGCAATGCATATTTAGGATGGATTACCTTGTGGTGCCGGTGATCTGCTGCGTCAGGTGACCATCGTGCCGTCGCACTCCCACAGCACCATCAGGTTCTGACACCGAGGCGTCCAACACCGGCTCAAAGATGACAGTTGACCCTCCCGGAGAATCGGTGCTGTGGACATACGTTCAGTAATGTTTTTAGTTCCTTGTCTATCGCATGTGCCAACCCGAGTCCAGCTCAGCCTAGGAAAAGCATTCGCCAAGATTGGAGGGAGCGTATTTCCGCCAACATCTCGAGAACGGTGTGGCGTTAGGGAAAATATCGTTGAACGGCCCATGACAATAATTGAAAAACGCAAGCGGATTATTTGATTTGTGTATGCCGACATAAATCGCAACACCTTGGGCAGCTATGCGTTACGACGTCATAGATAACGTTACTTTTATGTCGCTGGGGTTAGTTGATTGAAAAAACTCAAAACTCACAACCTTTGTTTAAAGAATGTTGGAATGACAAAGCAAAGGCACGTCAAACGCTAGCATGCAAAACTATGGCAAAAAAAGCTTACTAAATTGAGACTGCTACAAATGTTTTGTTCACATTGCAAATTGTCCTTTCCTATTTTTGGACTGGCTGAAGTACTTCGATTAGTGACCTGTTCGTTGCCATGTATATATACATACATACATGCATACATACATACATACATACATACATAAGGATGCATGCATGCCTGTATACATACATACATACATACATACATACATACATACACACACACGCATATATATATATATATATATATATATATATATATATATATATATATATATATATATATATATATATATATATATATATATATATATATATATATATATATATATATATATATATATATATATATATATATATATATATATATATATATATATATATATATATAATACATATATGCATATGTACATTATTGGGAAAAAACATCGGGAAAGTGTGATGTATTGTGCACATGTTTGAAACACTTCATTTATGGGAACGGATTTCGTTCATGCGGTATCGAGGGGAAGGAAAAATGTATGACATGGAAGCTTTTTGGCCATCCAATATCTCGTTTAGTTCAGTTTCAATTCGCAATGCAAATTTAGGATGGATTACCTTGTGGTGCCGGTGATCTGCTGCGTCAGGTGACCATCGTGCCGTCGCACTCCCACAGCACCATCAGGTTCTGACACCGAGGCGTCCAACACCGGCTCAAAGATGACGGTTGACCCTCCCGGAGAATCGGTGCTGTGGGCGTACGTTCAGTAATGTTGTTAGTTCCTTGCCATGTGGTCGTTAATCGGCCTCGTGCGCCCGTCATAAATTGCTTATCACAGGACTGAAATAATTATTTTTGGCTCAAGGTACAACGTGCAGAAGAGTACAAATGGAAGTCAAATCTCACCAAGCGAACAACGACATTTATAATGCTTATTGGTGTTTGTGTGCTATGTATTAAAACACACAGTACAGCAACCCTCCAAAGGCGGCGCAAATGACCTTCATGGTCCGGCACTCCTAAACAAATAACTCCCCCAACCCTGTGTCCAGGGTAATTGTAAAATAAACAACGCCATTTTGATTAATGGCTCGCCGGAATGTGCCTACCGGAATAAGGTAGGCACACAGCCTGGAATCCTATAGAAATATGTGGGTGTATTACTATCGATCACAGTAAACATGAATGTAACAGTTTAATGTTATAAGCAAGGCACTGTCGTAAGTAAGGAATGCAGACTGCATAAACATGCAGGCATGAATATGTGGAAATCTCCCTTGAAATCATCTTAATTCAATAATTAGTGAATGACGTGCTTAATCATTTCCACTACAAAATTGCCAATAGCATGTGTCTGACTTCATCACGTCTTCTCATTTCAAACCCCTCACCCTCCCAATGACTTTGAATTATGTGGAAATACACTGCCAGACCAAAGATCTAAGTATGCTTCATGTAGCAAGACTCTGTGCATCACAAATAATTAAATTTACCACCAATTAAATGTTCTGGTAGTTATTCTTCACTATTTTCTTTCTTAGTATATATTTATTAGTATTATTTAATAACATAGTATTTATTAGTATAGTATTTCTTCTGGTCTTTATTTATTCTTGGTATTCTTTACTTGCTGCACCTACCTTACATTGCTTGACCTATAGGTTTATTACTTTGTTTTAGTACAGTGGCTAATTACAATCAAAAGGCATAGCTGTGACGGTCAAAATTATGACACGATTCTAGTACTCCAGTGTAGTTGGGAATTTTGGGCGCGTCAGCTCCTTCGGCTACATTGCGTCCATTCCAGTCGTCCAATTATGTTGGTCTTATCCAAAACAATTTTTTGAGGACATACCCCAAACATTTGTTTTGTTTGTTTTGGCGTAGTGTGAATTTTGCAGACCCTGAAAACATTATCTTCCTCCGATGTTGGTACTGATGTTAGACATCGGAACAACGAGGGCCAGGATGTCATGGCCCGCACCTGCATTGTCATTAGCAATGCACACTGGGGCATGACATACCACCACATCCCCCGTCACACTTGCTGCAGGCGTTCCTACGCCTATTACGTGGAATGAGGGATATAATGAAGCTTAATGACAGCTAAACTTGTCCAGCTTATATTCTGTCTAAACATGGTTTACCTAAAAAGCATGCTGAAGAAAACATGATCCCCTGATCATGCTACGGAGCATGACATAACTGTTAGCATGACAGTGACTCCTGAGTGATGACTGCAATCTTAATCCAATAGGAAAATTAGTAGTTGCAAGCTCTTTTGGTTTTCGTATACCGTATATCGTTTTCGTGGGGTTCACAGAACAATCGTGATCGATGTGCAATGTCTCATTTGGCGAAGAAATTATCATAAAGGATGCCAGATCCATGGGGTACAACACTTCATGCGACAGCCAACTATCCAAGATATTCCATTTTCATATGAATTAACATAAATTCCAGTACACCGAGGAGACACAGATGACTTAAATAAATGTCAGTACACTGATGAGACACAGATATGCTATTGGTACTCACGGTAGGCGTTGCTCATGGTAGTACCCAGCCTTCATGTCACGTTGAAGTGGCACCAGCCTTAGCTTGGAACCATTGATTACTTTGCACAGTTTTTCTTCGCGGATACGCACATATGTTTGAAACGTCTCACTATAAAGCTCGAGCGCCACATCACCTCTTACATCAAATTCTTGCATAGCTTTTGCAATTACATCTTGCGGCGACTCTAAGTCTAGCTCAACGTTGATGTCTTCTCCTCCTACAGAGTAGGAGACTAGCACAGTGATCGCCATTACCGTCTGGTGAATGTGAAAACTTTGTTATTGACATTGATGTGCTGCATTATGGCATGCATGTATACTTTTATATGCCAATACTTCACTGCAATGCGCCGGAATTAGGGAATTTGGTAGGAAAAGAACGCCTAACAAAACAAATATCCACATATTGAGCGGGAAACATAAATGCATCAACATCGTCCTTACTAATTCATTTAACGCATAATCACGCGAAACGTACGAGTACAGTCGAGCGTACTCGCGTACAACAGATGTCAATGCAATTCGTTGATTGGGTTAGTGCAGAAGCCATTGTGGACATAAGCAGAGACACCTCCTCAGAGTTGCAGGTCGAAAGGTCGGCACACCAAGAGAGAGCTTAGATCCTCGCAGTTAGCTTGGTCGCGATAGTGATGATATGGTGGAACAATCGCGCGACCTTCTCAGCACGTTACATGTCTATAAGTTACATAACCGGTGACACCTGTTTGTTGTTTGATGATCAAACTAAGTAGTTTTAACATGTGATAATGTAGTTAGTTAGTTATTTGGGCTTTAGGGCGCTTCGACCAGAATTGATCATTCGCGCCCACATGTGATATTGTATGATAATGTAACCACAGTACATAGCTACTATTTATCCTGTAAATTCCTTCTGCACTGACACATATACATGGTACAAGGAGTGCAAACATGGAGTGCAAAATGACTCAAATGACTCATATACTCATATACACAACCTCGAGCATTCCTGGGCGCCAATTTTAGGATGTCTGTCCATGACTTGTAAATGAATAAGACGTAATAAAAACGCAACCTAACACAACTAACAATGTTTCAAGACATTTTCGTTTTTTTCAATGTCCGATCATTTTGGTTTGGGAGCTGAATTTGTGATCGTGTGACACTTATGTAGTGCACATAACTGCCATCAAACACCACACCGATGATGTAACATAACATTTCACACAACAGGGGAAATTGGTGGTACAAAAAGGTATGCTAAGTCTAGGGCCTATGGTAAGGACCAACATATGGTTCTGAATTGGCATAGGACGATCTTGACATATACAAGTTTTTAAATATTAAGATTATAACATAATATCAAACAGCAATGGCAAGACACACTAATAAAGTTACTAATACACCAACTAATACAGCTCAATGTCATCACATGCTAATTTGAACTCTACCATTCAACAATATGCTTCTGACATCACATTATTGGCAAAATATTAGACCATCACCACTAGGCATTTTCGGAAACGCCCGAGTCAATCTGTATTCTGCTAATAAGTTTGTTCCTAATCTATGGATAGCACAAATTCTTGAATGTCTTGCACATTCAATGTCCCAGCGCAAGTAGCGTTAATTTCCATTGTGGAAACTTACCACGGCATTCAGTGCGCAGCAGCGAGTTCTGCAGCAGGCCGCCGACAGGAAGGTCTGATGACTGAGCTTAAGCTATGTCAAACATCATACATATGTCTTGATTCTAAGCTACACTCATCTCTTGGTGAGTGTAGCTACACCAACGCTTATCAGAACGACATATAAAGGTGGAAAGGAGCGCACGACCATTCACAACTGTGCACACATGTGCCAGCTACCTAAGTTAGTCACACTGACAGAGCGATCGAAAATACACGTACCATATGATAAATGCTTACAGTCGTGGTATCGCCGTAACTAGTCTACATCACTATGCACACTTACATCACAATGTCACTGCGAGTCACTAAACCGATGACGCGACATCTCGTTAGTGTACGTAGTACATCATAACCACACATCTTTCGTCGTTGATCATGTACGTCTTCAGCGGGTGATAGTCCGCTAATTGCGTGATAGGAACCATCCGTTTAGAATCTGTATCTCTCACATTGTACGCATTCAGGTGATTGTCATACTCGGATGACAATGCAGTGACATACAGCAAAATATGACCTTCTGGATGGCGAATCACAAGGTTGATCCCGCCGAACAACAGATCACCACTTTCACCACTCAACACGACTACATCATCCTTGGCATATTTCACTCCATTTACAAACACAGAAATGCCTGCATTCTCGCATGTCTCATCGAGCTGAGACATGACAGCGCTGTCGTGAAGTATGGCACCAGAGATCGCTGGTTTAAAGTGTTCCACTCTACTCGGTGCCATGAATGTTGGATCCTGCAGGGCTAGTGCGATAGCTCGCTGGTGTTTTAATGCGAGTGTCTTGCATACATTTATCCGATTTTTAGCCCTACCTGCAATGGTTTTCAACACAGAATGCTTAGATTCGTATCGCATGGTCCAGAAGTACCGAAGTGGTCCATGCCTTCGAATCTGAGTGCCATAATGAATCATAAAATGAAACTTCGGTTTAATCCTAAATGCTGGGAATGTCTTCTTGAAGCTACACAACCAATTAGAAATCAAATACTCCAGATATTGGATATCACCTTCTGTGTAACGGTCAGAGAATACGTTCTCCACTATTTTACACAGGTCAAGGAGTAGCTGCCAAACATCATCACCACCCTCAGGAACTAAATCACCAGCAATCAATGGTAGTGTCCTAAGAAGAATCCATGCTTCTTTAGCAGTTTCTCTGACTTTCAACTTCAGTTTTCCCTTGAACCGCTTCACAGGCCGAGGTCTGTTAGCGTCCTGAAACTGAAATGCTTCTATCCGAGCATTAAGTGTTTCTAATGTAAAGTAACCCCTCTTCACAAGTTCTGATAAAACAGATGTAAGCGAGTATTGAACTACGCCCTCAAGTAGGTCATGACATATGTCTGGTGGAAATCGCTCTATTGGAAAGCAGTCATCAATGTCACACAGTGCAGATCTAGCCTTTATGCCATATTTCTGCACCAAATCTCTGGGAAACTCCTGTCGCACAAGTTCAGCAGATTGAGCCAGGAACGACTCTCTATCTCTCAATGACACCTCACTTTCAGCACATACAGATTGTTGCTTTTCCACGGAAGACAGACAAAAGCGGCAGCATAAGCCAGAGGAAAAACACTGTAAAGCCACCGATGCTATGTAACGCCAAGTTGTCACCCACGAAGCAGCTGAGAGTTATACTAAGGTTAACGTTTCCAAGAACCGGATGACAGATTGTAATTCCGTTGGCTTTCAGATCATGTAGGTCATCCAATAGTCTCTGCAGAACATGCTGCCAACCAAAAAATGCAACATCCTTGCTTTGGAAGAGTGCTCCAAGAAAAATACTGTTTAGCCTAGATCTGAGATGACACGGAATGTTTAATATACTGAAATAAAGTCCACCTAACTTATAGCTTGCTACCTTGTTCCCAAGAGGGTCTACCACTCCAAATTCGTCATAGTAGAATGCCAGACTAACAACACCAGATTTCACATCGAAGTGGCAGCTGCCGTCATAGAAGTCTTGTATCACATCAGGACAGTTTGTTCTTTCTTTCAAGATATACTGAAGAATATTGTCACTGTTTCGAAGGATGCTACTCAATTGTTCACGTAGTGGTACATACTGATACACTGATTGCTTTCCATTTCGTCCAAGGCCCAACGGTACAGTTTGCGGTTCGGTTAAAGGAAGCTCATCACGGAAAAATTTATCTACTTTGTGTTTGGATCTAAATTCGGCCAATGCATCCAAGGTTCTTGAGCTATGTGTCGAATTGCACTGGTCACTACGTACACTAGCACTACAACAAGCACGGTTTTTAGCTTCTGCGATTGCTAATGATGTGATCTGATGTACATTATCTGCCACCAATGAGCATACAGATGCTGGAACGTTATGCACGTACTGCAATTTTCCCAAAAACAGTGCTACGTCGACACGAGGGTCACTGTTCGCGGGCGCCGACCTAGCAGTCACACACTCCAACTTTGAAGCATCAGCATTGCTCAGGAAGCTATCATCACAATCTTCCTCTGTGCTGTTGTCAGGCTGAGCTCCGACTTCTTTGGTGTGATGGTTATTCACATGTTGTCTCCAGTAGCGAACACGTTTATAAATTTTAGGACACAGAAAACAACGAAATTGGAGATTTGGGTCTTCGCGGCCGTGTCTTGAAATGTGTCTCGAGAAGGTATCAAGTTGTGTATGCTTGTATGCACAATGTTCACATTTGTAAATATTAGAGACCTGCACGTAAAGCAAAACGATTATCAAATGTGTGCAAGAACAATAAGGAATGCTAAATGTGCATTACGATCTCCACGTGACAATGTCCACCATCGAATTTGCCAACTGAGTCATGAATGATTATTGTTACCATAAGCATGCATGTAAAAAGGCATGCTTGTCCACATGATTATGCCAATCTGACTCCTTGTGTTAATAGTTTCAACTGTAGCATCAGGAAGTGGCTGGCAGAGATAATCAAGCAGGACTCCACCACACAACACTAACAGGGATTTTGGAAGCAGAGGCACAGGGTAGTTCCCCATCCATCAGTTTTGAACAATTTTAATGTTATTGTTGAAGTTGTCAACCTCACAGTTTGCACAGCCCCCAATGTTGGCATCACCCCAATAGTTTCAACTTTTAACATGGGATTATATGGGGTCTTCCAAATCTATTTGGGCCCAACTATTTTATCTGCATGCATACTTCCCGCCCCCCAAAAAAGGCCCTACTTGGAGGTGTCAATAGAGGATATCATGATCACAAGGTAAGGTACCTATATATGCATAAGGAACTGCTGAGCACAAATTGGTAAATGAAAAATATGTAGGTGCCTATATGTTGAATGTATGCACAACATTGCATTTACCAGAAAATGAATTGGAACATGTTTGTCAACATCAGTAAGACAATCGGACCATTCATTCCCAGGAGAAATGCCTACTTTTCAATTGTTGACCATTTTTGCACCATGTTTGTCACTGCCTGAGAAACTGTTCTTTTTCTTTTGTGGGGATGTTCCTTGTTGCTTGTAGCAAGAATATAGATGTGTATGATCTTAACCCTGTGCACATTGAAAATCCCCATATCTCTGCCTGGTCCCCCCCCCCCAAAAAAAAAAACTAGCCAACAACCTACCCAGATCCAGCATGCATGTGCTTTGGCCTATGCATTTTGGGAAAATAGATAGAAACACCTAGACCATTTCTTTTGGTGTTTTCTGATGTGATTTGAATTAATATGATATTAATTTATTTGTGAAATGAACACCTTTATGTAAGCAGGTTGGTAAATTTGTGCTTTAAAGGATTTTCTGAATTCTTTGATTTTTTTTTGTGCTCCAATGCAACGTTTATGAACATGATGATCATGATGATGTGACCAGTCATTTCCTCCACAAATGCTCACTTTTCAGTGGGAAAGCAAAATTACACAAAAAAGGTGTTGTGTTAGATAAGATAACAAAAGGCAAAAGAAGAAAAATACAGCACACCCCTGGCCTAGCCTCGCTTTGAAATGGGCGCTGTATGACCAATGCAGTTGATGCGCCCCTAAGCCCAAATAACCAACCAACCTTGCTTTGAAGAAAGAATTATCAAAATTTGAAAACTATGAAACAATCTTTTTCTAAAATTTCTGAATGAAGAAAGACCTAACCCCATCTAACCTTAGATACCCTTACCTGCTTTTGAAGAAAAACAATCCACAATTTATTTTTGACAACCCCCCTAAAAAAGGAATACACTGAACCCAACCCAATTGAACGTACCACCTTTGCTTGCTTTATGGAGATAGATGTATATAAAACTTGGCCCTCAAACACCATAAAGCACAATAATGCAATTTTGGGTGGGACAATATATAATGAAAAATTACATAAAAGTACAAAATAAAACCTAACCAGACCTAATCTAACCAAACATATTGGTGGTGGATTGCCTAAATCTACTGATGTTAAATTTCCTCAAGCATACTGGTGTTCAGCCACTGGATATCATTCTGCCACTGAAGAAGTCTGCATGACCCACCATTTCAGTGCTAAGTGGCATGATTTCACAAAGTAAACATCTCACTTGTGTAATTTCCCAAAGATATGGTACAAGAAAAGCTGTTAGGTAAGCTTTAGCAAGTCCAGTCAATGCATTTGTTTTCCAATTTGCACTCAGGGTCTACTTTAAATGCCACATTTTGTACTCCTGTGTACTTCTTTACACCCACTGCTCTTTACACAAGGCAGAATTCTGGTACAGCTATGGCAAAAGAAACTACTTACCAGAATTCTGCTAGGATTCTACCTCTTGTAAGCATGCCTTTATATCTAAACCTACTCCTATGGATTTGCGCGATTCTCACCCTAACAGGGTCAATTAATTATATCCCTTACACAGTACATTGCATCTTCCCCAATTTATGTTTGCACTGAATCAGCTACAGGAGAACTATACCCATTTGTTGTGCTAACAATACAGTATGAGTACAGTGATAAAAGGTGGGAAAACATGCAACTTGCCTCCAGGACGTGCAGCCAATATCGCACCAAGTCGAAACAAATGGCGGAAAAAATGGCGGGAGGTTTACTGCTCAGATACTTAGTTTAGTAGAAGGTTCAGAAGACTAGTTCCATGCTAAGTACCTTGCTGCTTTATTGTAGTGCCCGCCGAGTGCTTATTGGCCATTCATTTTTCACAATGAGCATGCTGTAAGTATCTAGGGGCTACTCAGGCTACTTTCTGAAGTATCACGTATGCAACCTAGAATTCATTTGCAACATTTGCATACTACATGTAGCATGGAAGAGCGTGCATGTTCTTCATGAAGGTTTATGTATAATCTTGTATCACCCAAAGGTTCTTGACAAAGTGCATATATGCTGCTTTGATACTGAAATTAGGATCAAGGCTCTGGAGATAGTACATTCTTGGTGCTACAGTGTCTGCATTAGCATCGTTTAGCACCATTGGTTCTAATTTTTTTTAACAGTGTACTTTAACACGCGCACTGTGGGGGGGGCGAAATCCGCCCACTCCTCCGGTTTTTCGTACATAACTCCAGATTTTACCGGTCGATATTCGCCATTTGTTGCGTACCTGCTTCGAAATGACCGGCTCGTCGTTTAAAGTAAGAAATATGGAAACCGGCCGAACATTTTTCGAGTTAGGTGCCATTAAAGTAAACAAAATTCGTAGCGCCAGACCACAAAAATCGGCGCTGATGCGCTTCCCGTATATCCGCAAAAGGGAATTGTTCTTGGCAACACTAGCGACTTGTTTGTTGTATATTGATATGCTATACAGTTTCAAGGTCATGTTAGGTCACCGAGGTCAAGTCAGGTCAAGTTCATGACAGGGTAATGGAACCAAACTTGGTAACTGGAATGTTGTTATAAATGCGCTACTGTTTGTCATTGTGTACTGTTTGTCATTGCGTTTCCATACTTTATTCATGTACTTCACTCCTTTCTTCGCGAAGCCGATTGCGCCAAGCTGACCGACTGACAGTCGGGCGGGCGGCCCGGTTCCGGTAACTGGAACAGGTAACTGAACTGATAAAGTGCTGCTATATAGGTGACCTGAGGTCAAATGTTGGGTCTAGCATCTGTATTGCATCATTAGTAATGTCGAAAACATCATTGATGCCCATTTTGGAGCATTTAAACACAATCACAGCGATCCATAACAATCACAAGCCAAGCCACGCAAAACAAGACAATTTAGACAAATGTGACCTCATTTGACCTTAAAGATATTGACCTAAGGCCATGACCTAAGGTCCTATTGACCTAAGGTCAATTTGCACACAACAGAGTTCACTACCGTACCCATCCACCCTGCGAATTTCGTTCCTCCAGCTTTAATATGAGCCGATATCTTACGGGGTGGAATCCCCCCCCCCCCCCCCCCCCTCCCCCACTAGTGCGCGTAATTTGCAGAGGCCCTCCAGGGCGCGTGGTAAGGTTACTCGAGCAACAAGCTTGTTTAGCCGGGAGTCCCTCCTATGGTGTTGCATATTTCCCCTGCATTGCCTAATCAATGTGTGTTGTGTGGCTCGCTTAGGTTTGGATTTTCACTGGACAAACCTAAAACACCCATATTATTATTTAATGCAACGAAAAATGGCTCTTAGATGCTCCTGGGTTTTAGACATTACGTGTAAAGAAAATATACGACATTCAATATGCCAGGAGGTGCTGAGTTGATATCAAAATTAACGATAAAGGTTATATTTTATTACTCAACGTTTCGGTCAGGGGCCATCGTCAGGAGTGATGAAAAAGCTCCAGCTTAAAAAAATTGTAAAAGGCACGCGGGAAAAAGCGTACAAAAAGACACGACAAATGCAGTAAAGCCTCCTCAGTGGTGCAGACACTCACAGAAACTGCAAACAAGAAACAAACTATGTCAAGAAGGAATCCTCTGAGGAAGCCCGAGCAATGTGTACATATATATATCGATGCATACACTCACGCACATATATAGACATATATCCAATATAACGCGAAATACATACTATATATAATTTATGTTCATGTGTATTTTATGGGATATACCAAAACGTCGTTTGCGTGTTTAGTTGCGACCGTAGAATACGTATATGTAGAGATTCGATGACCTTCAGATCAGCGTTGTCCCTGGTTGTTGTTAGAATTTCTACTTTTAAGTTTTTGTTAGTGTCGCTGTGTTCCATGGTAGAATGTTTGTCGATCATGTGTTCGCCTAAAGGTGTGTATGCTCTCCGAAGTCTGGCATCTCCTAAGTGCTCATTGTACCTATCATATGGTAGGTACAATAAGCACTTAGGAGATGCCAAACTTCGGAGAGCATACACACCTTTAGCGAACACATTGTAACATTGGAACACAGCGACACTAACACAAACTTCAAAGTAGAAATTCTAGCAACAGCCAGGGACAACGCTGATTTGAAGGTCCTCGAATCTCTACATATACGTAATCTACGGCCGCAACTAAACACGCAAACGACGTCTTGGTATATCACACAAAATATACATGAACATAAATTATATATAGTGTGTATTACGCGTTATATTGGATATATGTTTATATATGTGCGTGAGTGTATGTATCGATGTGTATATGTACACATGGCTGGGCTTCCTCAGAGGATTCCTTCTTGACATAGTTTGTTTCTTGTTTGGAGTTTCTGTGAGTGTCTGCACAACTGAGGAGGCTTTTCTGCATTCCACGTGTCTTTTTGCACGCTTTTCCCGCGTGCCTTTTCCAATTTTTTAAGCTGGAGCTTTTTTCATCACTCCTGACGATGGCTTCTGGCCGAAGCGTTGAGTAATAAAATGTAACCTTTATCGTTACTTTTGATATCAACTCAGCACCTCCTGGTATATTGAAGGTCGTATATTTTCTTTACACGTAATGACTTATTATTATTATTAAAAAAATTTTTTTAAAAAAAATTTTTTAAACCAATTTTTTTAAAATTAATCCCCCCAAACCAAGCACTGAGCCAGAGCCAGAAGTTCGTGGGACAATGGCAAAGATGGTAAGGCTCGGTTCCCACCAAATGCATCGGATACTCTGTGTGTGTTCAGACAAGCTGTTTCACTGCTTCTGTCGGTTCCCGGAACCATTTCGCAGTGGAAACATGCACAACATGTGCATCAGACCAGATTCTATATCTGACCTCAGGACAACACGGAGGTGAAAAAGCCGGCGACACGCCGACGCACGTCGGTGACAGCTAAAGAGACTCGGAAGGCTCCAATGAGACAGCCAAGGACTGACCGGCCTTCTTTTCCCAAGTTTTTTTCCAAACATATTTTTGGAGGAATTAATCATGGCAAGGTCCTTTTCTAGGCTAGTTTACATTGACAAACGGCACATTTTATATCGTGGTGACGTCCCTTTGAGTCAGCCACCGGTGAAAAAAAACAGCGGCGTAGGTGGCGGCCAATGTTAGATTCCCATAGACGTCGGCGATATGTCGATGAGACAACAGCGAGCTGTCTCATGTGTGACAATTGTGGCGCGGTCAACCTTACTAAATCACCTGTCTGAACCAAGGAGAATCTGGTCCTGGACAATGACGTCATGGAGGTAAAAGGCATCTGCTTGCCCGTAATTAGCGTAATAATTCGTGTAATAAAACAGGAAAACATTAAGATTACCCGAATAGTAAGCGGTAATATTGTGATAATACCCACAATATTACCACTTACATTAATGGATCCGCGGCTAGCTGCGTCATTTTCTGTGACGTCATCAAGGTGTCGAGAACAAACTATAACTGATGGCTTAAATAGTTTCCCATGACCTTATCACATGGGTTCACTGATTTCAATCATCAATTCGTCGGTAGGGATAAAGGAGAGGATTCTTTTCGAACTTGTCTTGTGGCTACCTTGAACTTCAATAATATCCTATTGTGGTTTAAGGGGTTCACAAGATCAGTTTTGCCAATATTTTTCCTCTACCACAAACAAAATGGTTTGGTTATGGTAGGTTAGGTCAGGTTAGGGTTTTTAATTTGAATCATTTTGGAGATCTTGTCATATTCCAATTTAAGAGAAATTGTTTTCTTCAAAAGCAGGTTAGGTTCAGTTTGGCTAGGCGTTTGCATTGGTAATGCTGGTTTTGGGTTGAAATGCTTTCTGATTCTTTATATTTGTTGCCCTAATAGAAGGTTTGGTTGTAAATGTGTGCTTTAATGTGTTTTATGAATTCTTCGGATTTATCTGCCCAATGCAATGCTTAGGAATGTAACTAAGATGATGTTCATCTTTTGTGCAAATACTTATTTTTCAGTTTGTGAGCAAAATAGCACCAAAAGCGGACTTTGAGTTTGGTAACATTGCATAAAAGTTAATGTTCAAAGAATTAATACAATATAACCTAGCCTAGTGTGGCATAACCTTCCTTTGGAGAAAAATTCAACGAATATAATTGGAAAAATACCAAACAATTTATTCTCTTAAAATTGTCCAAATCATGACAAAAAAAAACTTCACCTGAGCTAACCTAGCCTAACATAAGGTGTTTTTGAAGAAAAACTAGTTCCTTTTTTTGCATTTTTGAGCAAAATTAAAAAAATATAATGAAATATAACCTAAGCTAACCATCGAACTAAACCTAGCCAATTTGTTTGCTTTAAGGAGACACACTGTGTGTAATACCTGTCTCATGACCATCTTTCAGCACAATCATACCAGTTTGGCTATGTTTTGTTAGGTTAGGTCTTGGTTTTTTGTTCTTCTTACATTTTTATCATATATTACCTTACGCATTGTCCCTTGTTGGTGGTATTTTGCTATTCAACTGAAAAGTAAACATTTACACCACAAATGAGTGGTCACATTAGTTTAATCAAGTTTGTAAAGATAGCAGTTCAAAATAGAATTAAAAATGTATAAAACACCTCAAGCACAATTTGTTTTTCATACCGCATCGACAGTCTTTCAGTTGCAACACAATAGCACACAATACACAGTACACAATAGCACAGTAGTAGTACACTGAAGCACAAATACTCAAGCACAAATTAACCAATATATGTAGGTGAATGGTCATGGCGGGTCATATGGTGTTCGACACCATGTGACCCGCCATGACCACGATCTTGTCTTCGTTTGTATACTTTCTTACCTTATACTATGCACTATGCTTACCTTTCTTTGCTGTCTTAGGATGCATGGCGCATGACGGAGCCCGCATTCGGCCTCTGCGTTGCCTAATTGCATGATGCTCGACTAAAGTAGGAATATCGCCAACTAGACCATATCTTAAGCTTTTGACTGACGTGTGACGTCACGTGCAACACGGACGTCAATGATGTCACTTACCGGAGTTGGGCTCTATCGTTTTCCATCGAAGGCAATGAAATCGGTCCCTAGCGTTTAAAAGTAAGCCGTTGGGGATAATCCGTTCCGCCCCTTCCACCAGTGGGGCACGTTCGCCTGCGCACCCCAGTGGTGCTCGAGTTGGTGGACGGATAACTGGAAATTTGGATATGGTCTATTACGAAAATGTTATTTATGAACCACCATCGCCTTCAGAACACTTGAATCGTCGTTTTTGTGCTCCAAGATAATGTTTTAGTTTGCCCATTCGAGCAAATCGACAATGAGCTTCTGAATGTACCGGTGCTCCCAGCCACCCCAACTTGTCGCAGATCCGCCTCCGATCGTGTCATGCGTGCAAAACTGCCGCCACTGACAAGCCTCGTACGTACAGACGGTGTGTCACAGGCGGACCGAGGAACTTCCAGAGTCTGTTCCATTCCATTGCCTGCCTGACGCATTCCATTGTCTGTGCTGAAATTACAGCGCGACCCGGAATTCCCACCACCGTCTCAGCCTACTACACGAACGTTGGCCGTGGTATATATTGGAAGCCATCGCCACCTCCGTCCAGAGCCAAGCCTGACCTGAACCATAGCCCACCGGCAGCCTCGTCACAGTCCGCGTGCTACCTGACCACTGACCATGCGTACCCTGCTGCTTCTCACGCTGGCGCTAGTGATGTGCGCTGTAGTCATCGTGCATGCCGATGACGACTGCGACTCGTGCCCGCATGATACGGGCATTTGCTCCGGAGATGATGTTGAGCCCGTATATTGCTCTGGTGATGACGATGATGATGATGGTGGACGTTGCCCTTATGGTGAGACGTGCTGCTACAGTTTGTGCTACAAAGCCAATATCTGCAAGGAGTGCAGGTGAGAGTTGCCAGTTGCCGGCATCGGTGTGAAGGTGAGTTCCATTGCAGCTCTTCCGGCCAGCTGCCTATTCAGCTGCCTATTCAGCTGCCTATTCAGCTGCCTATTCAGCTGGCAGGTGCTGCCTGAACGTAAATGATTTCACCGCACTTTGTTGCAAAACTTTGTGGCACTCTTCTGCAACATCGTGAACTTGATGAGCTGATGCCAAGCAATAAAGTGCAGTAAAGAGTCGATGAATAAATATAAGAGTGCAGAATACAGACAAGTGACAGTCACACGCCACACTTCGCCTGGCACATCGCAAGCTATATCATAATGCAAACCTGTTTCATTGTGGTGCTCAAACGTGTGGCAGCTTTTTCGACAGGGCCAATGGTGTGTTTGTCGTGGAGCCTGCTACACGGTGAGCACACGCGCCTTTGTCTTACCCAAGTCTCGCTCCGGTGATGTGCAGCTAATGTACAGCCACGTTTGCACATGGTTAGAGCACTGTTCACGCACGCCTGATTGCGATTTGGTTCCGGCTTGCTTGCCGCCGTCATTGTTGTGCGATACAGAGGTTATTGCAGGCGACTTGCTTGATATACAGCCAACCGAGAACCACGGATGCGTGCTAAAACTCACGTCCCTAGTCCATACGGACAGCGAAGCTTTCGCACCCTCCGGTAACGCGGTGTCCTCAGCACCGCTGTCGTGTATATATTGTGTATTGTGTATTGTGTATTGTGTGTATTGTATAGTCCTAGCTATTCGACGATAATTTACCCCACAATGTTGCTGCCCATGGACACGTTTGCCCTTCACGGTGCGTTCACATTCACGTTCAGACACGTTGCGCTTGATGTAAAAAAAAACAAGGTGAGACCTTGGGCTATGAGGTAAGAGCTTAACATAAATAGACAAGCGTGTCTACAGCTGCATCAAAAAGCGTATACAAAGAACGGAGCCGCTCTCTGAAACTTTTCGGGACATCACGATTGAAAGGTCGACAAGAGTTCGAAAGTGTCCTACAACAAAACAAAATCAGCTTTAGCTTTTAGCTCGGGTGTTTTAACGCTACATGAGTTAGAGTCTCGAATGGTCGTCATGGCGGGTCAGCTTACTCGAGGTTAAAAACACACCGCATGCATCTGCTTGGTGCTCAGTAGGAAGATAATTTCTATTAGTTTTTGCAAAGTAATGCATATCATATGCATAGCTCTTGTATTTCCTGGCCATTGTAGCTTCTCGTGTTTACGCCAACTGTCACATTACCTAAATATGCACTTACCTCGAAAGCAATGGCTCTCGCTATGATCTCCGCTATGGCGAGAAGGATAGTATGGTGTATGGTGAATTGTTCTCATGCAACGTCCTTAGCCGTCATGCTAGCTTACGAGATTAGTGAGGTGGTGCATCCTCCGGCAACCGCATGAAGGAATAACTCACGACCTCTTTGCCGTTTCTTGATAATTTGCCGCCTTTCACTTCTTGTTGCGAAGTTGTCTCAAGTTGCTCATGGTTTCCCTGCTCAAAGTCTTGCTCTGTGACTACTGGTGGTGCCAACTGCCGTATATGAGAGCAGGCTACCGTGGCTACATGGCCTACCCTGTGGAAAACACAGCTGGCCAGTGGCCTCGAATATCGCCGGCTAGCCACCGTTTCCACGGCGTCTAACGCTATCTAGTCTTGTTGCTGTGTCCTGATGCTGTCGCTACTATCATTGCACCGCTTCAACGTCAGCTCTTTACATCAGCAGACTGTTCTGACGCAGTCCTGCTGGATCGGAACGTCATACGGCTGCTCTGATTCTGATGTATGACGTCAGTGGGCTGTTCCGACTCTGTCTCTGATGTCAGTGAACTGACACTGAAATCGGACTGCTCTGAAATCAATGAGCTTTTCTGATGCTGCCTCTGACGTCAACAGGGTGCTATGGCACGGCCTTTGTCGCCAGAGGACTGTTCTGACGTTGTTTTTGACAGTATGCTGACTCTGTCTCTCCCTCTCTCTCTCTCACAGCCACGGGGACGATTAGTTCTGAGGATCGTCAGCTGATCTAGGGAGGACTCCGATGGGCCTGCCATCATCCGTCGTCTCGTCCGTCCCCGGAGTGGTCGGCTGTGTTGGCGGCTGCACGATGCCCCGTCAATGACGTCACATCGCACTAACCAATAAATATTGCTTCGACGGCCGCGGGTGTATGTGTCGCGACCCCGCACGTGGCAGAATTCCGGCAAAATCTTCACGTCGGCAGACCCGACGTTCGCGGCGTCGTCGGCAGAAATTGACATACAGTGTCAGAAAGTAGCAGGCGGCGGCATAAAGTAGCAGGCAGCGGCAGACTCTGACGTCACGTTTAATTCTGCTAACGTCATGCTAGCAGGATGACGTCATCTATATAATGCATCATTAAGCGTATCGGTTGTTAGCTTGCTGCGCCGTAAGTGATCCACTGCAATACTAATCGACTCGAGCAGTGCCACTCATGGCAGTACTTAGAAAGCATTAATACATAGGTACGTGGTACTATCCCACTACAAAGGTCTCTTACACATTAACGGTAATTGTTTGATTAAGAAAAGCAGAGAATAAGTCTTCCGGTTACAGAGCTGAAAAGGGTATCGAAAACGGGCATGTCTAAAACTGTTACTTATCTCTACAAAGATTAGGGGCAAGAGCTCGTGAACCAAGCGAGGGGTGAGGGTCAGAGGGGGCAGCGATCCCAGCTTTGAGCAAGTCGATCATGGGTTCTGCATGGAAATAATCGATTTCCGAAAATGATTTGTATCGTGAAGCCAAATTTTGCAGTTCATTCATTACATACATCAACAAAGGTCTAATGTTTAACACGCGTACTGCAGGGGGGGGGATTATATACGCCCACCCCTCCGGTTTTACGTACATAACTCCCGATGTTTCCGGTCGATATCCACCATTTTTTGTGTACCTGCTTCGAAATGTCCGATGTGTCGCTTAAAGCAAGAAAAACGTAGATCAGCCGAATGTTTTTCGAGTTAAGCTCGGTTCACACCGCGACAGACCGAAACGGATAAGAAACTTTCTTGTCTGCCGAACAGGAACGGCAAAAGTTGGGCATATGGTAACATGGGAAATATTCAAGACGCGAATTGGTAACAACGGACGAATCCCTTACTGGCGCTTGGTTTACGAAAGTGGCGCACCTCACTCATTGCTTGTGCGGTACGTGAGGTGTGTTGGTCTTGGCGAATTTAATTGTGGGCTGGCTTGTATTATGCAAGGAATATCTCATTGAGATTAAAAAGGTAAATAAACATGTTTGGAATGACATCTTTGGCCAATCAGACATGGGCTCAAAGCTGGCTTGGGTATGAAAAATGCCCATGTGAAGCTGTTGTTTTTGGGATGCAGATGCATCCTGAATGTCTGGAAGCATCCTCAATGTTTCTAACTGTCAGCATTAAGACCTGCACAGTGCACAACAAATATTAGACCCATGAATGTAATGTAATGTATGAATGTAACAGCCATGATGCCATTAGTGGTCATCAATTAACACTGAAATTTAACCATAGCCTGACAACGTTAAGTCATTTCTTCACCAACAGGGTAGTTGAATGTTGGACAAGTTGTCAGACTCCATTCTCAGTCACAGTCTGTCAGTCCTTGTGGATCATAGTTGCATTTATCATCTATGTCATTATGTCTATTCATTTTGGTAATGTCGTGTCATTGAACAAAATGTGTGTCATGAAATAATTGCCTTTGACTTGTGCAAATGATGATTTTCCAGTGTCAGTTTTATTAGCATAAATCCAAAAGTGAACTGAATCAACAAAGCTAAATTCACCTTGATGCTAAAATGTATTAGTAGCATTTGGCTTCAGCATCATCATTCTACATGTATGAGCTCCCACTGGCTTTGTAGTTCATAAGCACAGCATCATTGCCACTTGTGCTGATCAAGACATTATTGAGACAATTCCAAAGTTGAGCACCAAAAATAGTGTGGGTGTTGACCTACAGGTTAGTCTATATTTTGTTGTCCAAGCTATGCTCCAGACTTCAAATCACAGTATTGCACAGTATGCAGTATTGCAGTTGCACTTCAGTAGGCTTGAACACAGTATTGCAAGAGCGGCCTGACATATGCACAGCAAAGCTTGGTGATGACTTCACTATTGTATGATACATTCCTATGTATTGTCCCAAGCATTCAATGCCTTCTTCCTGGCTTCTTTGGTCTGTTCTGATGCCCCCAATTTTGTATCCACAATAGCACCTACATCCTCCTGTTGAGTCATAGATAATACTTGGCCACCCATCAAGTATGGATCCCTGATATGCTGCCTACATACAAGCATAATTTTAAACTTATCAAAGTTAAATTTAATTTGCCACTTTTTGGACCACTTCACAAGCTCGTCTGTCTTTCTGCAGCAAGGTCTGCTCATTTTGCCCTGGTATTGCCCTGGAGACCTAAATAGTTTAGGAGTCAGAACAATGTTGTCATAATTAAGTCATACTGAATGTGGCACAGGTGAGTATACTATACTCATTGTGGTAATGGGCATACTAGCATCATTTTGCATTTTTAGGGGCCTTGTCTCCCAAAAATACAAAACACTGGTGCACCCCACTCAACATATTTCCAAGTGAAGTTATAGTAATGAAGCTCATGTTTGTGAGATTAGATCGTTAGATGCAATGTTGAAATCTGTCCAATGATTGTTAGGTTGCCCTATAACAGGCTTGCCCAATAACAGCTAGACTTGGTTGTTTATTTTATGTATATTAATACAACATCCATGCTACCAATAAGCAAATAAAACAACCAAAACTAATCATATACTTAGCAAGTGCTACCATTATAGAGTGATAGGTAGTAAGTAGATAGGGTAAATATCAAGATCAAAGTAAAATGTGATTTTGTGGATTTTTTTTTGTAATGGTATGCTTCCTGGAATGATGAAGACGATGCAGTCACTCATTTTCAGCATAATATATAAAATGTATCATAGCATAATATAATATAATCTAACCTAACCTAGCCTAACATAACCTAACCTAGCCTAACATAACAAAACATAACCTAACCTAACCGGAAAACTTATATTTGTATATATTTGTAGAGTGAAGATTTTGCTAGTGTATTTCTTTGCCAACTGAAAAGTAATCACTTGCAGAGAAAATGAGTAGTCATTTCCACGTTCAAATACCCCATATGAAAATAAAAAAAATCCAAAGTCACATTTTACCTTGATATTGATATATACCGTAGGTAGCTACCTACTTCATGTTAAATTATATCGAGCATCCAAAACACATACAACCAATGCGGTGCTTCAGTGTAGACCATCTTGGACTGAAATATTGAGCAAATACTTCACCTCCATCCTCAAAGCACACCTATCTCCCAACGGTATCCCTTGCTCCGTATTCCCCGACAACAGAACGCCACGAGAAAAGTTGACTTCAATCCAACTTTTCTTGTTCGTGCCAAACGGCGCCGTTTCTCGTCTGACCCATCTCCGATTCACACCGGCAAAGGCCAGAGCCCAAACGGCCGGGGCGGTCGCTTACCATATTTGGTCATGTGACGTCACAAAATCGCAGGCGAGCGGCCGGCAGCGCCGTTTCTCATCCCATCCTGTCGCGGTGTGAACCGGGCTTTAAAGGCCGTTAAAGTCAAAACATTTCGAAGCGCCAGACCACACAAATCGGCGCTGATGCGCTTCCCGTATATCAGCAAAAGGGAAGTGTTCTTGGCAACACTAACGACTTGTTTGATGTATATTGTGATGTTATATAGTGCCAAGGTCATATTAGGTCACCGAGGTCAAGACAGGTCAAGTTCATGATAGGTTAATGGGACCAAACTTGGTCAACTGGAATGTTGTCATAAAAGCAAATAATTGTCATGTGATTGATGTTATTTTGCATGTTACTCCCTACGCATCCTGAAAACTATTATTTGTCGTTGTGTACCTAAGCGTTTCCATACTTCATTCGTGTACTTCACTCCTTTCTTCGCGAAGCCGATTGCGCTGAGCCGCCCGACGGAGCAGTCGGGCGGGCGGCCCGACTCCGGTAACTGGAACGGGTAACTGACCCGATAAAGTGCTGCTATATAGGTGACCTGAGGTCAAATTCCGGGTCTAGCATCTGTATTGCATCATTAGTCATGTCCAAAACATCATTGATGCCCATTTGGGAGCATTTAAACACAATCACAGCGATCCATAACAATGGCAAGCCAAGCCACGCAGAACAAGCAAGCTGTGACATATGTGACCTCATTTGACCTTGAAGATATTGACCTAAGGTCATACAATTTACACACAATATAGTTCAATACCGTACCCATCCACCCTGAGAATCTCGTTACTCCGACTTTAATAGGAGCCGAGACATCATGGGGCGGAATCGCCCCCCCCCCCCTCCAGGCGCGTAATTTTCAGAGGCCCTCCAGGGCGCGTGTTAATAAGACCAGGTTCCTAGCTTGGGTAGACACTGTGTCTAGCTTAGTGCATAATTGTGGGAAATGACACATAGCAAGACAAGACTCTACATATGAAGTCAGAAATTGTATGATATGTTTGCATACTTGAAGGTTCAAAACAGTTCTTCTAGATATGTTATGTAAAATTCAGATGACATGTACTCCTTTCCGTTGTATATTTTTTGTAGTTATGCTTGACAGTACACATACATAAAACTGCATCATCTAATGTTGTGCCCGTAATAGCTATTCTTTGTCATGTTTCGGTTGTACCTTTCGTGCCAGACTAGACTGTATTTATACAGAGCTGACGTCCAACTAAAAACGAATTAGGTGATTGGTTGTCCCCTTTGTTGATTGTTTCCTGCCTACCTCCCAGTTCTGAACTACTATTCAGTTGCAGCCCTGTTGATTAGTTTGCCCCTTCAACTGTGGAATTTCTGCAGTATGGAATTGGAACATTAACTCGTGATGCTAGTGCGGAAATATTACTTAGCTCAGTCATATCTGGTGATTGAGCTTGTGTGTTTTCTTTATAATTATTTCAACCAATCAGTTGATTTCAGGTTGTGTGTATATTTAGTTTCATAGTACATTGTGTTGGCAACCTTAACACTACTATGATCTGAATCTGATTTTCTCTTTGCATAATTTTAGCATGTACTGTCGAGGTATTATGAGTTTGGTGGCTAAACCAAAGCAATGTTTGTTTTATGCGGCACCATGATGGGTCATGTTCAATGCAATGCCAGGTAGTTCGAACTCCATGCATTTTTGGTAAGACTGTCCTTCTTGAGTAGGTTGGTTGGTTTGGTTGGTTGGTTATTTGAGTTTTAGGGCTCATCGATCAGGTTTGGTCATTTAGCGCCCTCTTGAGTAGGTACTCACCGTTGCGTAATATAGTCCTCCATTATATCCAAATATATCTACCTGTTCACGCGCTCATTATCGGTTTGCGTTTTCACTCATAGTGGCCCATCTTCTACATTCATATTTTAGGTAGCATCGATTGACAGGCTATCTTGCCCACAGATTCCACATGGCAGAACCCATTGACCTGCTCTTTTTCCGGTGCTGGTTTTAGATGATGAGCAATCTAGTGAATAATCTACTGGAAAATAGTATCCTTCACCTCGTTATTTGAACATAGCAGGACATAAGAAATCTGCCGCCGAAACCAAAGCTCCAGTGTGTGGAAAGGGTAGGTGGATGTAAAAAAACTGACATGGATTTCAGAACAGCCAGTACCTAATTTAACACACACACTGGAGGGGGGGGGGGGCGAAATCCGCCCTCCCCTCCGGTTTTTCGTAAATAACTTCAGATTTTACCAGTCGATATACGCAATTTTCTGCGTACCTTCTTAGAAATGACCGGCGCGTCGTTTAAAGCAAGAAAAATGGAAATCGGCCGAAAATGTTTCAAGTCAGGGGCCGCTAAAGTCCAAAAAAAATTATAGCGCCAGACCACAAAAATCGGCGCTGATGAGCTTCCCGTATATTCGCAAAAGGGAAGTGTTCTTGGCAACACTAGCGACTTGTTTGATGTATATTGATGTACCATATAGTTTCAAGATCATGTTAGGTCACCGAGGTCAAGTCAGGTCAAGTTCATGACAGGTTAATGGAACCAAACTTGATCAACTGGAATGTTGTCATAAATGCACTACTGTTTGTCATTTGTACTGTTTGTCATTGCGTTTCCATACTTTATTCATGCACTTCACTCCTTTCTTCACGAAGCCGATTGCTCCGAGCTGCCCGACGGAGCAGTCGGGCGGGCGGCCCGGTTTCGGTAACTGGAACAGGTAACTGACCTGATAAAGTGGTGCTATATAGGTGACCTGAGGTCAAATGTTGGGTCTAGCATCTGCATTGCATCATTAGTAATGTCCATAACATCATTGATGCCCATTTTGGAGCATTTAAATACAATCACAGCGATCCATAACGATGACAAGCCAAAGCACGCAATATCAGGAAATTTTGCAAATTTGACCTCATTTGACTTTCAAGATATTGACCTAATGTCTTGAAATTTGCACACAATAGAGTTCACTACCATACCCATCCACCCTGCGAATTTCGTTCCTCTAGCTTCACTAGGAGCCGAGATCTTAGGGGGGGGGCGGAATTCGCCCCCCCCCCCCCTCCAGTGCGCGTAATGGACAAGTTTCATGTCGGGACAAACCGCATTTTTTTCCGTCGTGAAACCGCACCGCAAGTTTCACTACTGATTTTTAATTCTAAAGACGATGGTGGCATGCATTTATTTTTTTAAAAAGTCCTTAAAGAGCTTAAATAATTATAAAACTACTTCAGAATGCCTCGCTTTGTGATTGGTCAACACATCTGTGACGTCACGTATGTCGAGGGTAGCGAAGGTCCACTGCCGGCCATTCGATTTTACGAGGACGCTGCCGAGGTTGGATTAATCATGACTGTTTTAGCTTAAATGGCATCCGACCGTCGGGTGACTTGGATGTCCGGGCAGGTTGTTCAGGCTCTTGTCAAAAGGCACCCATCTCGGTATATCGGTGTGCCTCCAGATCACTTTATATCGCTGGTCTATTAGCCAATATGATTCAATATGTAAACAGAGGTCAGGCTTGACAACGGAAGATTTAGTGTCTGGCACTGATGCGCATAAGATTAGACATGCCGAGTCACCTGCTCGCCGATCTGTTCGGTGTGAGCACTGGTTGCGTATCCAGGCTGCTAGCTCTTGTCGTGCCTGTGCTTGGGAGCTGTTTAAACGAATTGGTTGCTTCGCCAGAACAGCAACCGATCCGTGATAATCTGCCTCATGCATTTATGGCAAATTGTTCGTCCTGTGAAAGCATTATTGATCGCTTCGAGATCCAAATTGAAAAGCCGGCTCACGCGGTCGCGCAGAGCATGTCATGGTCAGAGTACAAAACATGCAATAGTGTAAAATATCTCATTTCTGCTACCCCTGACGGGCTGATCAACCTTGTATCGGATGGCAAACCAGGGCGCGTCAGTGACATGGACATCGTGTGCAGTTCAGAATACCTGGACTGTCTGCGCAACGGTGCAACAGTTTTAGCAGATAGAGGCTTCAAGGAGTTGGTTAGCGAGGCAGCAAAACGCGGCTGTTCATCAGTCCGGCCAGCAAGCGTTCGAAAGGATGAAACTCTGAGCACCGCTGCCGTCGTGAAGATGCGAACGATCGTCGGGTTGCGGATGCACATCGAGCGCGTCATCGCACGCTTGCGCGTGTTTAGGATGTTGGCCATGCATTCGTGTATTTCGCTCAGCATGACTGACTGGATGGATGATGTAGTCAAGATTGTGTGCGATCTGGTCAATCTCCAGGACCGCATTGCGAAAAGCTAAATTTGTCTGCGTGTATTCCACGGAGTTGCATAGTCAGGGCACTACGCGTTTTCCGCCATATCGTATGGGGAACCGGTGTGGATACGTACCGCTTGCCGAATACACGAAATGCTAGATTTTGTACCTACATTTTGTCTCCTTCAGATCCAGCATGCATGAGGTGGGCTTTCTGGGAGTTCAACCCTGGAATTTGAAGTCTAAAAGATGAACAATTGCTGGCTGAACGCAGAGGAATACATCGACACGCCTGACATGTTACGGCTTTTCTGATCAGCATCGCGGTAAAAATAGCATGGAATATTGTGGAATAAAAATATAAAAGAAATTTGAATGTATGAACAGCTTCTCTTTCACTGCAGGGGAAGCCATGGTGTACAGCTAAAGCACATATAGTTCATGCGGTGGCCCTTCCCATCATTTCACACATTTTACTTTTGCTTTGTAAGCAAGCTTTTGCTGTTCGTTTACACGACACCACAATGCCCTGGATTTGAAAGAGAAAGGTTAGCTGTTGCATTACCACCATAATAAATTATCTACCTTATCAAGCTTCATATTTTCTTGAGAATCGTTAAGTTTGGTGCCACAAGCACTCACGTTGTCTTCCATGACGTGTTCGGTCGAAAAACTTGGCGTAGAAATACCCGGTCCAGACTTCACTGCGTGTCTTCGGCCTGGCCGCTTCGAGGCTCGACATATCTGACGTCATCACTACGGGTAGGTTTTTTAATCGAAGACAACACTTAACTGAAATCATTTAATTAAGTAGGAAATGCACCTCCGATGAGCAAAATACTTCAGTTTTGTATACGAAATATTACATACGTTTTGTTGCAACGAAATACCCATTACGTGAAACTTGTCCATTTCCAGAGGCCCCCCAGGGCGCGTGTTAAAAAGAAGAAATCATAGTAATAATTTGCCTTGGCATGGAAAAAGAAAACAATATGGTGACAGAATGATCTAAAGAATACTTCCCCATTGCAGCCAAGTATGTGGTGAAATTATGCCAAACATCATTAGTTGCTCATGACGACTGTTCAATACAGTCATATAATACTGTTTAGCGCTACTTTGGGTTCGCACAAAATAGTTAGAGTTCCTTGCGGTAATCAATGTAACCGGCAGCGCCATCTATGCGCAATACTTCAACGGCATACAGCGCCACCTATTTTATTTGTGGGCAGCAAGGATGATAAGAGATGGGAAAAGTGACTTGGATGCACAGGTGCCCGCCAGGTGTTCGCTTCGTGACCCCGGTCCCTCCTAATGTGTCCACTTCAGGACCCGGTCCCGCTTAAGGTGTTCGCTTCAGGATCCGGGCCCCGCCTAAGGTGTCAGCATCAGGACGCCGATCCTGCTCAAGGTGTTCGCTTCAGGACCCCGGGTGCCGCTCAATGTCTTTGTACCTATGTGGCAAAGAAAAACAAAGCAAAATATTTCCCAGGCAACTAAACAGTGGACGAACCAAGTAATTTTTTAGAGGAGAGGCATGGAGTAAGGTCGATCGACAACATTAGTTTAGATACCCACGAAAGGTCAGAACAGCACCAGTATTTCTACATGTTTTTAGTTCCGCCAGTCAGAAAGGAAGTTCAAGACCCACGTGTGGGCATCCGACTGTCATGCTGATAAGATCAGCAAATCAAGTTTCCATATTCGTGTTGGGAAGCATGCTCCCGTATAAAGATTTGCACCAACGTATACGAATCGATGCGGGAGGTTTCACTCGGCAATACCTTATTGTCCTTTTGCAACCTTTCCCCTCAGGCGAAGGTTATTAAACAAGTACTACCTTCCGTGAGGTGCGCCATCGACCACAGTGAACGGTGAGACGAACGTGATGCCAATGGTACCAAAGCCACCAATAGATGGCAGCACGAACAATATGGTGTATCGTCAAACGACGTTTGTCTGAAACGAATGAAGCATGGGTGAAGTTGCAACGGAGCATGCTGGAAAACGGCTGAAACATGCATCACATGAAAATTAACTCACGACTACTTGATACCCGGGGACCATTCATTGGCTGGGGTCGGAAGTTGGCAAAAGTGTACAGACAATGACTAAATCGAAACTATGCTTTGAAACGGCACATTCTGCATTCGTTTTCATCAGCAAGACACCCTCTACCTTGTGCGATAATAGGAGCACAATCCGCCAGTTAGTCGGGAGCATATGGACGATGCTACTACCGTTGTTCGAACCGCGCGCCTGTGACACACTCCCTGTCGTGTGACGAAGGTTTCATGAAGATCGAGCGAGCGGTTGCTTAGATTGGCCATGTCTGTAAGCCAAACATTTTATCGTCCAACAATTTGGTGAACTTCGACCTGACCCAAGGTCACGAAAGTCCAAACCGCACGTTTTGGACACACGCCCGACAGCTTGGAGAAAGTGTGATGAAGATTGAGCGAGCGGTTGCTGAGATTGGTCATGTTTGTCAGATGGTGTATGTGAGATGGGGTCTGTTTTTAGACCCACCCGAATCGTGGCCCTCGCTAAGCAGCGTGACCACATCACTCCAGCCTTTCGTCAACTGCAGTGGCCATCTGTGGATCAGTTCTTCAGAGAAAGGGACGTCATTGTCGTCCACAAGCTACTCACATGCGAGACGTCACCCAGCGGTCTCAGGCTTGAGCTGATATGCAGGGGCAGCGTGACTGCGCGTACACCCCGCGCAGCCGGCTCGCGTCTCATGAAACTACCTCGAGTCCGTGCAGAGTTCGCAAAGCACTCATCCCTATACCGCGCATCAAGAACTTGTCAAGAACATGCCAGGCGACGATGCGACCACCAAAGCTGATGCAATGTTGCACTCTTCCTTGCTCAGTCGCCTTGCATCCACCCCAAACAGCCATGCAGCATCGTACTTGGGGTAGCACGAGCGCTTCAACCAATAGCTGCATTGTCTCGAGTGTCATGTGGTGCCTCATCCTAGCCAGTGCGATGAGGATGCAATAACAGCTGCTCATGATTGTCGCAATGTGCTGCTCGCAGGAGAGGAAATCGTCCATGGTGACACCCAAATTTTCACGCAATGTGACGGTTCGATGTCTGAGTTTACAAAGTATGCAGAGTAATGTTCGTTTAACTTTTGACGCCTTGATTTTAAAACAGTCATCTTTGAGTCGTTTATTTTCAGCATATTTTGCTCCTATAATTATATTGCAGAGGTCAGGGTGGTTTGGACCCGTTGGTTCCGTACGGTGAGATTTGATATCAGTTGTACGTTGAGATATCACAATATGATTGTAGTTTTTTTTCTCATAATTTAGTCTGCATTCTTGCTGGGGTGGTTTTATGATTCAGGGTTCTATTACTAAGCAGGGCGTGTTGCAAGAACTCTGGCCCCAATATCCAATCAATGAATTCCAGTTCAACGGCACAATTTTGACTGGAAATTTAACGTGCCGTCAATGCACCGACACGGCCGGCTATATCGCAGGCTATGTTGAGACCCATCTGCCCTCTCGGTGAAGGATGGACTTATCAGCTACATTAATACATATTGTAGTAGGAAATCGGAAATGCTTCACTTATGCCACTCTATCTCAAAGGTTTATCTCAACCCAGGGACAATATTTTTACCAGGCTATTTGGGCGCGTGGTTTCCTCGCGTCTGTAAGGAGGTGGTTAAGTACCCCTACTGGTTTGTGTCTGATGTGTGTTGCCATATGTGTGTTGCCATATGTGTGTTGCCATATGTGTGTTGCCATATGTTGGTGCATGTCAGGGATGGCGTTTCACCGTAATTAATGTATGTGGGGAGGGGGTGCGCCGATGTTTAGCAGAAACACTCGCGATATAGTGGTAAACATTGTCCGATGGCCGAAGCGGTGATCGAACGTGCCGGGGAATCGCACTATCGAATATGTAAAGATCAATTCCAGGGGTGGATTTTTTTCCGAACATGATGGTGGAGGGGGAGCAATCAGTTTCGCGCAATTTGAACCGCTAGGCCCCCATGTGCCATAGAGCTGATGATGGCATTTATTGAAGGGGGATTGGGCCTCTCAAACATATAAATAGTTACAATCATGATCAATGTCAGGCACCATCCGCTTCGTCAAGGAAGAATTGTTTGGAGGATATTCGCGGTGCTTATTATCTTCAAAAGTCCGTGCTTTGTCAATATTCGAATGCCCGGTGACCACCCTAAGCCACAACCTGTTCTATGAGCCTTGTAAATGCGTATTGTGCACATGTGTCGCATGCCCTTGTAATTAATGCCGATAACCGATAACCCATTTCATGGAGGGCGCCGAAAGCATGCTGATGATGATACTGTTGATGATGATGAAATAATTCATTTTTAACTTTTCAAAGGCTTCAACTCCCAAATGATTGTGCAAAAACCAATGGAAAGAAACTGGGTTCTGCATTGATGAATTCGTGCGTAATCTGCCTTGAACATTTTTTTGCCGGATGCGCTGTAGCGTGCTTTCCTTTCAGCTAACTTTGGTACTTTAGCTTGAGCGTGCATAAAGGAGTGTTGCGTTAGTGTTACTGCCTTGGATAAATACTAAGCGTCGAATTTGTATGAGTAGATAGCATGCAAAATGTATCTCTGCGAGTGAAGCATTTTCAAAAAGTATTGCCGGCTTAAGACATCAGGTAATTCCCGAAAATTCCGCTCAACATCTTCCTGTATATTTGTTTCTAACATATATCATTCGACTGCGCCACGGGTTCTCTGAGCAACAAATGACCGTGTTTCAAGCAATTCGCAGGTAGTTGTTGCACGAATAGCGTAGTTTGCGAGCCGATGGGTTTACTCAGCCCTGGGCAATAGCAATCAGCTGCTGGGGTGTCGTTTAGCTACATATATGACGCATGTGGAGAGTGTGATCGATGTCAGTTTTATCTGTGCGCGCGCCAAGGTCACCAATTACAGTGCAGAATTGTTGTGACAATATAAAAAATAGCCTTCGTGAAACGCAACTTTATACAACACAGCTGTATTTATATTCACATATCAAATCTTTCCCACGGTAGCTTCGCTGGCGTGGCAACACGTGCGCCCTATATCATTTTCAACCGGTGAATTTGCCTGAAGCAAACTCGCCGATTGATCGATGGATTTCGAAGGCGCTTTGGCGAAAACTATTTGGATATTTTCACAAAAATGCTGCACTGTGATTGATTCAATTGGTGCGGGCACAGATAAAAAACTGATATTGATCACAATCGTCACACGCGTCATATATGTAGCTAAACGACACTCCAGCAGCTGACGCTATTGTCCAACCCGATAGGGGACACGCGCGGCCACGCTACTGCTAGCGCTTCGTTTGCACCTGGCGGCGGAAGTTCGAACTGTAATCATGCCATCGGGTCGTATAGCGGCCGCGGCCGCCAGATGCTAAATCATGAAGATAATTGTCAAAATCAAAGCAAGTATGCTATCTCGAGATTTTGCCCCACCTGTGCTGGATACATTCATCATTTCTGCATCAGCTGATACAACTTAGACTCGAGTATAATGGCCGTTAGTAATCGTCAATTTTGTTTTAAAGTTGACATGTTCCCATGTTTCCATATACCTTTAGCATGGGGAACGCCAGAAGCTTTATGTGGTCGCATGTGAAATTGGATATTTTGATCAAACGATGGTACTAACTAAAAATGCCCCACCTGGAACTTTCTCAGAATTTATCACTCGTTTCAATGAAGGTATTCCTGATCAACTGACACTGCCGCTATACATCGTCAAATTTGCTTAAAGATGAAATAGCATCGCAAGAATGTCTTTAAGTGAGGACAGTGTCAATTTCTTGCAGATAATAAGGGCCCTGGTGTATAATAAAACTATTTTAACAACACTAATGTGTTTAAAAATCTTCAAATTTTCTTTAAAAACACATTTTTTTCACACAAACACAAAAACACACATTTTTATCCATCTTTCAAGATTATTCTCTTCCATTAAAAGTTAGGCTAGGTTAGTCTAGACTATGTGGCTTTTTCCATTTACTTAACATTATTTGGTATGCTATATGACCCAACCCAAAGCTCATCTTTTGGTGTTACTTTGTCTGCCAACTGAGAAACAAAAACTGCAAAGGAAATGAGTGGTACGATCATGCTAACTACCTTTCAAATATGACATTGGGAAAAAATCAAAGAGGTACAAAATGACTTGAAAGGAAAAAGACATATTTACAATAATCATATATACCATAGGTATTGTGACTTGCAATTTTGAGTATTTATTCCTTGTAAATTAATTAGCAGGACCAATGAACTATGGAGTTAAATTATAACATGTACTCCTAAATGTTATGAGGATGAATGATCGAAACTGGTTGAAACATCTCAAGCCAATGCAACATAGAATACCAAACAGTTCTTGATTTGTGTTTTCATTTGCTCAAATACCACAGTTTTCAACTACATTTTACAGAATAAGCTTATATTTCCATTGAACACAAACTCACTGTTACACAGCAGATAGATCCTTTGTCCAAAGATGCATGACCATGTTTCACCAAATACATCCCAGCTCATGATTGCAAGCACCTACCTGTCAAACTGCATTGTCCCAGACCATTCATATGCTACTGTAAGACAAAACTTTGGTAAATTTGTGCATTAGAGTAATGTTTCAATGCTTGGAATTTTTGCAAATGCAATGTTTGTTACAATGATTAAGATAATGTGACCACTCATTTCCTGTGCAAATACTTACTCTTCAGTTGACAAGCAAAATCATACCAAGCAAGAGCTTTGATTCAGATAATTTAACATAAAATGCATGTTAAAGTGAGCTACCATAACATAGCCTGAGAAAGCCTAAATAGCATACAACCTAACAAGCCCAATAATGTAACCTAAGGTAACCTAACCAAGTTTAATCTCCCTTTTAGGAAAATAAACTAAGAAAAATAAAAATATGAAAACATTGCGTTTTTTTCAAGATTGTCCAAATTAATAAAGCCTAACACAGCCCAACCAAACCTAGCCTAACCTGCCCCTGAGATTAAAGATTCCTCCAAAATTGAGTTCATTTAACTTTAAGATATTCACAAGGGAAGTCTACCACCTCGTTACCTCCATAAAGCAAACAAAGGTATGAGGTTTGGTTAGGTTAAGTTTTCTAATTGGGAAAATATGTATTTTGTATTCACAAAAAACATTTTTCGTTCTCTTCTATAACAGGTTAGGCTAGGTTCTTAAATTGGAAAAAAATGTTCAGAAGAAAATTCATCAATGGTAGTCTTGCCATTTATGGAAATACTTAATGTCCTGGAAATAATTTTTGCAGTGCAATGCTTATGAATGTGCTTAACATGACGTGACCACTTTTTCCTCTGCAAATGCATACTTTTCAGTCAGGATGCGAAATACAAGCCAGAAAGAGGGTGCTGAGTTCAGCAATATATCATATAACGTAATATTCAGCAAGTAACATTGAAAATACAGAAAAAATGTAACATAACCAAAAATTATTTAGTCGAATCTTCCATGCAAGAAAGGAATCTTTTTGAAACATAATATTTCTGAACAACTTTATTGGCAAACATTTTCAGTGTAAAAAACCTAACCTAGCTAACCTAGCCTGAACAGTTTTTGAAGAAAACTGCATGCTTCATGGAGGTGAAATGTGTGTAAAACTTGTCATGGTTACCTTAAACTGCAATAATACCATTTTGTTAATAGCATGTTTAAGATGATTTTGGCTTTAGGGAACATAAACTGCATTGGTGACATAGCTTTTAAGATGATTTCTTCTGACAAGAGGTTAGGCTGGGTTAGGTTAAGTTATGTTCCCTTTTCTTTCCTAATGTCAATATTCTTAGAATATTACCCAATTCAAAGCCCATTTATTGCCTGCCTTGTGAAATGTAAGCATTTATGGAAGAAATTATTGGTCATCCAAAAACAAATGAAAAAAATAATCTGCAGAATTCTCCACAGCAAAAACCTAATATAACTGAAGCTAACAATTACATATCCTTGTTTTCTTTATGGAGTTAAAATACGTGGAAGACATGTGCTGCGAATACCTTAAAGCACAGCAATACTGGAATTTTTGCCTTCTTGCAGCAAATGATTTGTATTAAATTTCACCATTGTGTGTAGGTATATTGCCACAATTTTGCAAAACAAACAACAAGCCTGGGCACATCAATTGCATGTGGCATCCAAATCAAACAAATCTGGGCACAGCTTCAGAACTTGAACATGTAGGTATCCAGACAGGGAATGCTTATCCAACAAACTTACATTCAAATACTGAGATTGTAAGATGAATGGTGCCTATCCCCAGATTGATAATAAGTAGGTATGGTCAATTTTGAATGTTTAAACATTTATGTAATGATTCTGAGATGTTGTGATATTTGGGGAATTTTCTCACTATATTATTTGGCAGTTCGAAAATGTAATATAATATAAAACACATGGCCAGGTACATTTCTCCCTCAGGCATCCCCCGCTGTGAAAGTACATGCAATATTACAAGGTTTTTATCCCTGTTTCCATACGCAAATACTGATACAGCTAATGTCATCAGTATCAAAGGGGTAACTCATAAATGTTATTGTTTTGGTCTGAAGTGGTCATATTTCCATATTACCCAGCCTACAGCAAAATGAATATGATGCCATCAAGCTTCATTCTGGGGCGAAAACGTAAACAATTTGTCATGCGCCGATGATGGCGCCAAAAGCGCCACAATGCCAACCGAATCAAGAATATTTTCACAAGAAATTGCGCATGCGCAGAACGGATGTCCGCTTCTAACACTATTATGTCCCCTACCGCTGACTCGATAGGCCTTGGGTTTACTATCGCTCTGCGGACGGCGGAAATTTAACGACGTGCAGCTCTCGGTTATCACCGCGCCTGCTGATAAATGCTGCCGAGCTGCCTTTGTGTGCAGTTCGTAGCAAACACCGACCGTGGCCACTTCTCTTCGTGTCTGTTGTGGTGGAACTATAGCAACGACGTGATTTCTCCTGCGCTCACCTGCCGTACATTTCCACACCGTGTGCAAGCAAAGCTTTACTTACAGTTACATGGTAAACAGAAGTGTTGTAGTTCACAGCGCAGATAAGGCAACTGCCCTGCCGGCTTCGGAAAATATGCAACAGAACCACTATCTTGAGGCATGCATGGTGACTCCCAAGCGACTTTTGCTTGCACGAATTAAGCAATCGCTGGTGGACAAGTTTCCCGCCTCCTGAGACTCACATTCGTTCATCCGGACACCCCACTGATTCGGTTGTCAGTCTCTGCCAGCTACAAAAAGCTACAAATGATTTGGTTGTTGTTTATGATGAATTATGATAAATGTCATAAATGATGATTTATGACAAAAACAGCTACAAACAGCTAACAAACAGCTATAGCTACAAACAGCTAGCAAACAGCTACAAAAAAAAACATCCGTAGCAAATTTAAGCAGCCTTCACCGATGCACGATGCATGGGTGTGCAGACAGAATATACATAATAGTGTTGCGACAACATCGGCGACTTGGCAAGCAGGTTACAACCAATGCTGGGCATCATTTGTTGTATATTTAACGGGCAATATTTGCATGGTTCATATAATCATAAAGCATACAGTTTTCAGACTTAATCAGAGCCACAGGGGCCCATCCGAGTTAGGCCTGTAACGAGAAGACTTGATAAAAAGATACTCAACAGCCTAACAAATACTACATCATAAATTCTGAATACAAAAACTTATCGACTAGCATCCCAAGAACCAACTCACATATTAGCATAAATATCGTCCATCCACCTTTAATTAAAATTGAAAAACAATATCCCCCAACCTAAGAACTTGTCCACCATATTTTAACATGCATCCAGTGAAGGACTCCCCACAAGAAAACCCGGGGCCTATTTCAATGATCAAACACACTTAGACTGAAAACCTTTTGTTACTTAGCTGTCTTACACATTTTTTGTCTAACCTGAATTGATGGCCCGTATATGATACTCTAAATATAATAGCATCATTCAGATTCACTTAATATAATCCTTTAGCGATTTATACTTTTCAATCATATCACCCATTAATCTCCTACACTTGAGTGCGTACATGTCTAATGCCATACGCCTTTCTCCATATTCTAAGTTACTTAGTCCACTGATGAAACTGGTGGATTTGAGTTGCACTCTTTCTTGCAAATCTATATCTCTTTCTAAGGATGGGTTCCAAGCCTGTACAGAATATTCCAAGTGGAGTCGCACATAGCAAAGTACAGTTTCTTCATGACTTATTTGCGCTTATACCTCACATTCCTGTTCATGATTCACAGCATTCTGATTGCCCTCCTCCTAGCTGAGGTACATTGTTTTTCAACAATGGCTATTGACGACGCAGGTGACTCAGTTGTGGCGCTGTTATTTGCAACTTGCACAGACCCAGCATGCTTCCACGTACTACAGGTGTGCGTCATGCACGCGACAGAAACCTGCGCGTTCAGGCAAGGAAGTATATGCCTGCGCTCTGGATATTTACTAGCCATAGCTAACTGGATGCAAAACTAGGACATAGCTATGGCGTGGCGTGCATAGGATTGTCCGTAGGGACTTCAAACTGGATTACTTTTGGATCGGATTGGATTATGTTTGGATCAGAGTTGATTAGGTTCGGATTGGATTTGATTAGGTTTGGAACGTACTGGATTAGGCTTGGATCGTATTGGACTAGGTTTGGATCGTATTGGATTATGTTTGAATCGTATTGGATTAGGTTTCGATCGCATGTGACACTGTTTTCACAAATGTTTTGATTTATATTCCATTCAGGATTGATTTCGAAGCTATTTGCTGCTCTTCTTACTGTAGCTTATGCAATTTTCCCAACGGATTGTATTCGGATTGCTCTTTCGGCTGGCACTGGATTGGAATTGGGAACGGACATGGATCCAAGTTAAAGTTAGATCCAAGAATTTCGCTCTGCTATGCTGTCGTGCAAATCCAGAGAATGTCTATATATCCAGAGTATGCCTGCATGTCCAGAAAATGTCCATATATCCTGAGTAGCCCTGCATTCCCAGATACTGTATATACATCCAGAGTAGGCCTGCATGCCCAGATTAAGTATGCATATTCAGAGTAGGCCTGCATGCCCAGATATGGTCTGTATATCCAGAATAGGCCTGCATGCCCAGATCATGTATGTATATCCAGAGTAGGCCTGCATGCGCAGACCATGTCTGTATGTCCAGAGAAGGCATGCATGCCCCGATCATGTATGTATATCCAGAGTAGGCCTGCATGCGCAGACCATGTCTGTATGTCCAGAGTAGGTCTGCATGCCCGGATTATGTCTGTATGTCCAGAGTAGGCCTGCACGCCCAGAGCAGAACAGAACAGGCGATAACAGACGAGCGCTCCCCGAGAACGCATCCACCGTTCAGTTACCGAGGCTATCGTCATGTCGCGTTCGCCTTGGCTGGCACCAGGCTCGGGACGTTCTTTCGTGTGTCCCTAACCGTCGACATATCGACATTTTCGCACTAAGCAGCATTCGCAACACTTTAATCATACTGACAATTTCAGTGCATCTTGCATGGACCGGCGAAAATGCGAAAGCTGAAATCTGAGTACCCCAAGACTTCAAGACAAGTATGAGATTTGATTAGGAAGCAAACATTCACCATATGTGGGTAATAGTAGAACGCTGCACAAGAAGACATGCCCCACGCCAGACACACCGGCCGCCTCGCCGCCTGTCGCCAGCAGATCCCACACCGACCCCAGCCACACAAGAAGGCACGCCACACGCCCGCAGACATAGACCCCACACCGACCCCAGCCACACAAGAAGGCACGCCTCACGCCCGCAGACATAGACCCCACACCGACCCCAGCCACACAAGAAGGCACGCCTCACGCCCGCAGACATAGACCCCACACCGACCCCAGCCACACAAGAAGGCATGCCACACGCCCGCAGACATAGACCCCACACCGACCCCAGCCGTACAAGAAGGCACGCCTCACGCCCGCAGACATAGACCCTATACCGACCCCAGCCACACAAGAAGGCACGCTTCACGCCCGCAGACATAGACCCACACCGACCCCAGCCGCACAAGAAGGCACGCCTCACGCCCGCAGACATAGACCCTATACCGACCCCAGCCACACAAGAAGGCACGCCTCACGCCCGCAGACATAGACCCCACACCGACCCCAGCCACACAAGAAGGCACGCCCTGACGCCCGCTGACCTAGACCCCACACCGACCCCAGCCACACAAGAAGGCACGCCTCACGCCCGCAGACATAGACCCCACACCGACCCCAGCCGCACAAGAAGGCACGCCTCACGCCCGCAGACATAGACCCCACACCGACCCCAGCCACACAAGAAGGCACGCCTCACGCCCGCAGACATAGACCCCACACCGACCCCAGCCGTACAAGAAGGCACGCCTCACGCCCGCAGACATAGACCCCACACCGACCCCAGCCGCACAAGAAGGCACGCCTCACGCCCGCAGACATAGACCCCACACCGACCCCAGCCTCACAAGAAGGCACGCCTCACGCCCGCAGACATAGACCCCACACCGACCCCAGCCACACAGAAGCCGCACAAGAAGGCAGCCTCACGCCCTCTTACATAGACCCCACACCGACCCCAGCCGCACAAGAAGGCACGCCTCACGCCCGCAGACATAGACCCCACACCGACCCCAGCCACACAAGAAGGCACGCCTCACGCCCGCAGACATAGACCCCACACCGACCCCAGCCACACAAGAAGGCACGCCTCACGCCCGCAGACATAGACCCCACACCGACCCCAGCCGCACAAGAAGGCACGCCTCACGCCCGCAGACATAGACCCCACACCGACCCCAGCCACACAAGAAGGCACGCCTCACGCCCGCAGACATAGACCCCACACCGACCCCAGCCGCACAAGAAACCACGCCTCACGCCCGCAGACATAGACCCCACACCGACCCCAGCCACACAAGAAGGCACGCCTCACGCCGCAGACATAGACCCCACACCGACCCCAGCCACACAAGAAGGCACGCCTCACGCCCGCAGACATAGACCCCACACCGACCCCAGCCGCACAAGAAGGCACGCCTCACGCCCGCAGACATAGACCCCACACCGACCCCAGCCGCACAAGAAGGCACGCCTCACGCCCGCAACATACATAGACCCCACACCGACCCCAGCCGCACAAGAAGGCACGCCTCACGCCCGCAGACATAGACCCCACACCGACCCCAGCCACACAAGAAGGCACGCCTCACGCCCGCAGACATAGACCCCACACCGACCCCAGCCACACAAGAAGGCACGCCTCACGCCCGCAGACATAGACCCCACACCGACCCCAGCCGCACAAGAAGGCACACTTCACGCCCGAAGACATAGACCCCACACCGACCCCAGCCTCACAAGAAGGCACGCCTCACGCCGCAGACATAGACCCCACACCGACCCCAGCCACACAAGAAGGCACGCCTCACGCCCGCTTACATAGACCCCACACCGACCCCAGCCACACAAGAAGGCACGCCTCACGCCCGCAGACATAGACCCCACACCGACCCCAGCCACACAAGAAGGCACGCCTCACGCCCGCAGACATAGACCCCACACCGACCCCAGCCACACAAGAAGGCACGCCTCACGCCCGCAGACATAGACCCCACACCGACCCCAGCCACACAAGAAGGCACGCCTCACGCCCGCAGACATAGACCCCACACCGACCCCAGCCGCACAAGAAGCCACGCCTCACGCCCGCAGACATAGACCCCACACCGACCCCAGCCACACAAGAAGGCACGCCTCACGCCCGCAGACATAGACCCCACACCGACCCCAGCCACACAAGAAGGCACGCCTCACGCCCGCAGACATAGACCCCACACCGACCCCAGCCACACAAGAAGGCACGCCTCACGCCCGCAGACATAGACCTCACACCGACCCCAGCCGTACAAGAAGGCACGCCTCACGCCCGCAGACATAGACCCCACACCGACCCCAGCCGCACAAGAAGGCACACTTCACGCCCGAAGACATAGACCCCACACCGACCCCAGCCTCCGGCGACCACGGCGAGGGGCAGATACTGCACCGCCGTGCACACGGGTTGCGGCGCTGCGCTTGTCCGGCGTGGTAAATGTGCGCAGCGTTTGCGCCATCACGGCTAGCTTGACCGCGTGCTGATCATGCGGTCCGCTACAGGCCGGCTGCGTGATGGGAATGTGCTCGGCATGGAGGGTCACCCTGGTTACTCTGGTAACTCTGGGTACCCCTGGTTATCCTGGTTGCCCTGGTTACCCTGGTTAAGCCGCCTTCACTTGGTAATAGTTCGCATTTCAACATGTAGATCTTCTGAAATACCTGGATCTGCATCATGTTTGCTTGAAACCAGGCGCGCATTCAGAGGATATATTGTGCCCTAAATATATTGTCAGTTAAGTATATTGATATACTCGCCTGAAGTGAAATGTTTTAGGGGACCCTAAACCATGGCTGGCCGCTAGTAACGTAGGCTGTGCCGCTTCAAGCAAAAATTACTGGTAGGCTGCGCCGCTTCACAGTTATGCGTTGCTTGACAGTCTACAAGATTCACCACTGGCCAGTCGTAGGTATTCGATTGTGCGGTCGTCACGTGGTCATTTGCCCTGCAGCCATGCAGTGAGAAACACGTGGCTACGCTGCTCCCGCCTTGCATTCCTCTGTCGGCCAAACAATATTGGCAGTTCAGCAAGCGGTCCACCACTGAAGCCCTATAGACAAGCAGCATTTGATCGCTGTGGATTTCGGACTTCGGCAACACCGAGTGAGCTGGACGTGTTAGAAGGAGCTCGGTTGCAGATGATGCAGTAAAAGGAGATGATAGGTGTATGATGTCAACGGAGCATTCTCTTACCATAAAATAAGAAGATAATTTATAACCTTCACATTTTTTAGAACTTTAGTTCGACTTAGTGCTGCGGTGGCATTATAAACCAGGATCAAATTGCTAAACAGACCTTGTTGCGTGAGCCCTGGCAGCATCACCCGATCCATGCATTGCAGTTCTACAGTAAAAATTTCGCAAAACGCTTCACGTGCCGCTAGTGTATTTACACGGCCACCCCGGTAGCTCGCTTTCGACATTATCATGCCAGTTGCTAACTGACCCTCCTAGCCAGGGGCTAAAAGCGAGCGCGTGAAGTGGCTTGAACACCGTCTTGCCAGGATAGGGGAAACCAGCACAGGCCAGTGCCCAAGCCAACTGAGCTACCGGGGCGGCAAATACCTAGGCGGCACTTGCTTGCTTAACACGCGCCCTAGAGGGCCTCTGAAAATTACGCGCACTAGACGGGGGAGCGGATTCCGCCCTCTTCTAAGATCTCGGCTCCTATTAAAGCTGGAGTAACGAAATTCTCAGGGTGGATGGGTACGGTAGTGAAGTCTATTTATTGTATGCATATTTCATGACCTTAGGTCAATATCTTCAAGGTAAAAGAGGTCAAATATGTCAAAATGTCTTCGCTTTGCGTGGCTTGGCCTGTCATTGTTATGGATCGCTGTGATTGTGTTTAAATGCTCCAAAATGGGCATCAGTCATGTATTGGACATTACTAATGATGCAATGCAGATGCTAGACCCGGCAATTGACCTCAGGTCACCTATATAGCAGCACTTTATCAGGTCAGTTACCTGTTCCAGTTACCGGAACTGGGCCGCCCGCCCAACGGCTCCGTCGGGTGGCTCGGCGCAATCGGCTTCGCGAAGAAAGGAGTGAAGTACATGAATAAAGTATGGAAACGCTTAGGTACACAATGACAAACAGTAGTTTTCAGGATGTGTAGGGAGTAACGTGCAAATTGATGTCAATCGCATGGCAGTCATTTGCATTTATGGCAACATTCCCGTTGCCAAAGTTTGGTTCCATTAACCTGTCATGAACTTGACCTGACTTGACCTCGGTGACCTAACATGACCTTGAAACAATATAGCATAACAATATACATCAAACAAGTCGTTAGTGTTACCAAGAACACTTCCCTCTTGCCAATATACTGGAAGCGCATCAGCGCCGATATTTGTGGTCTGGCGCTACGAAACGTTTTGATTTAAGGGACACTAACTCGGAAAAATATTCGGCCTATTTCCGTTTTCTTACTTTAAACGACGTGCGGGACATTTCTTAGGAGGTACGCAAAAATTGGCGTATATTGACCAGTAAAATCTGGAGTTATCTACGAAAAAACCGGAGGGGTGGGCGAATTTCCACCCTCCCTCCAGTGCGCGTGTTAAATCAGATTCACTGACAAACCGATTCATATTATTATTACCGATTAATATTAATAATAATAATATTAAAACACACCTGTTTCGTTGATAATGATACATTTTTAGCGTACGGCCTATGTTGTGCGATCAATAATTATGCTTTACGTATACATTGTGCGCGGTATTGGAAACGATATATTGAACGCGGATGAAATATTACTTCAAAAGGATACCATCCAACTATTTTACAATAAGAAGTGTTTAGTTTATATTGCTTCAGCACGAAATGTAATCGGGGCATCCGTCATTCTTGGTGCGCCGCTTCACAGTTAGGCGTTACGTGACAGTCTACCAGATTGACCATGGGACAGTGTCCTTAGATGGGAATCTGCCTCTTCGATGATCACGTGACCATTTGCTCTGCAGCCTTTAAGAGCACAAGCAGGTCAATGATGTTACTGCATTTGCACCTCAGTCGCACCGACAGCATTGGATCGTTCATAACGCAGACATGGTGTAACAGAGTTACTAGAAATTATACTTTTGGCTGTCCCGTAACTGTAAATGACATGACCCCCGTAAGCCTGCCGACCGTAAAAGTGTACCGTAATTGTAATTGCTGCCGGCCGACTTCCGCCCTCTCGAGCGAACGTTCTGGAACCCGGACGGTGACGCGCTAGGGGCGTTTTACGCTTTTCGACCAATGACAGGTCGGGGGTCTCCGAGCGTAGCCAGCGGCCGCGCGGTCGGCCGTCAGTCGTGGCTGGACACTCGAAGCGCGCGGACGTGTGTCGATCGCTTCCGCGCCCGTTAAATTTCTATCTAAATTCGGACTTTAAATTCATCTGAAAGGCATCTCACGGCTTTCCTTCATAGAGAAAAGTTCTGTACAAGCGTCTGACTGTTTCGTGTGTTCGTACGAGCGCTGCTGTGCAATACAGACAGTGCAGAGGACTTTGGTGCTTTCACAACCGGGTTATCGCGAAACGCTCAGGTCATAGGCTATCACTCGAGCCGATATAGGAACTTTCCTACAAGTGGTGCCGTGCGCCGGACTTTCTCCGGACTTCCTCCGGACTTTCTCCGACGTTCTGCAAGTACAACCAGATCAACATCAACTTGACCTTCAATCACGCCGATTCAGCACGGACGGGCAAGGAAACGTCTTCCGCTTCATTTACGTAAGTCCGAGCAAATTTATCATCCTTGTAAAAAACACCACTTCCGATTTTCGCCCACAAATAGAACTGTTTTAAAAAGTTCATAATTGTGCTGTATACCTACCGTGTTCTGAATACTGTGTGTGGGAACTACTGTGTGAACCTCGAGCCGAACTTGAAACATAATTCTCCACAAAGTGAGCGAATAATTTTGAAAAATACAAAGCGTAACTTAACACGCGCACTGGAGGGCGACGAAATCCGCCCACCCCTCTGGTTTTTCACAAATAACTGC